>JAQFZJ010001100.1:0-12732 GCA_034695645.1 Folsomia fimetaria
TTCACGTCGCAGGATACATAGCGTATTTGTTGGGTTTTACTAACCCTCTACGACCCCTTCCATCTGAAATACGCTACAGTGTCAACAAATGTACACTTCTCTCTCTTCTTGGTCCTCAAAGTTGGTTTATGATAACAGATTTTGTGAAAATGTTCTGGAGGTATGAAGTTGAGTTCGTGAAGATTGATTAAATAAAACAAACATACCGAAAGGTGGTGGACATATTACATTCGCACATGGCTTATTGGAGGGACAGTTTGGCATCTGTGAATGAATACAATAATGAATGATAACTGATCTTCATACAAGTTACAACATTGCGTATGTTAATGATAACGAACCAAGTTTCTCCAATTCGTAGCTTGTCCCCATTGGGTCCCATTCAATGCTGTGGGCAATGGTAAGTGTTTTCCTTCAAGACGGATGTCGTCAATACATCCTATAGAAATGATCACATACATGAAATGGCCCCATTCTGCTAATGTATTATTAATATATGCATATCATTATGTAAGTACCTTTTTGGTAATCCGCGTAAACCTCAAATGAACGATGTCCAGTATATTCAGCTTTTCCACCCGCGTACACACCTTCCTGCTTATCCACCATCATCCACTGATGTCCTTCATACACAAAAGTCTCATTGTACTTGCGTCCTTCACCACCATCAATTTCCAAAGCAGCTACAGAACCGTAGCGTGTGACTTTAGCTGTGTGCCATTGTCCATCGTCAACAGGGACGAAGGACAACCATAAGTTTTGCTCCTCAGTTTTTAAGCTGTTGAGGTTGTACCGGAACCGTAATCTGCTGTCTTTAATCTGAAATATGGAATAGAGCGAATAATAATAATGGAATTGCCAAGTTGGCGTTAATCGTTGTTAGATACTGCTCGACTTTTACCTCCAATATTCCATATTCCCTATTATGTTGATCACTAATTCGGAATAATTCCCCGTGCATTTCTCTGGTTCGGAATCGTAGTTGAATTTGTGTACTAAACCGATCCGGTTCAAAACTTAATGCGTATTTCACATAGCTCTGGGATTTAAATGAGGCTGGGACAGTTGGAATGGAACAACCAGGACCTTTTATAAATAATGTCAAAAATTAACATCAACTGTCAAAATCGTGTAATTTAGTTCACTGTCAATAGTTTGAAATGGAACCCTTACCCATCCAACCAGGCTTACACTCACACCGAGGCTCAGTGAATGTTCCAACACAAGTTCCATGTTCCGAGCATCTCTGCATAAGATCATTTCCAAGACATGCATCTTCAACCAATGGACAACCCGGGGGAGCCTTGTGCCTGGTGAGAAAAATGAGAAACAAATATTTAAATTTATGTAAATTAAATTCTGTAAATGTTATAAATAATCAATTATAATTACCTAGAATGTCCAGGATTTGCAAGGTCGTATATTTTACTATTGTGTACGAGATTTCGAATACATCCCTCGAAAGCTTTAGTTGTAGGAAGATACTTCCATCTGTAATGGTTGGCTTCAAGATGTTCCACAACCATGCCCCCAATCTGTTCAAAACAAACGTGTGTTACTATACGCCATCCAATTAAAAAAGAAAAAAAGTGAGATTATCATACCTGGAGAGGAGTGTTCACGTTTAAGTACTCATTAAATGGAGGAATTTGGCCTTGTGTTTGACAATATGAACTGTCAAATATGGAAGGACTTCCGTCATCAGCTTCGACAACTCGGGCAGTTTTACAAAAATCGACAACCATTCGAATATTCTGAAATGTTTTAACGGTTCAGTAATCATACAATGATTTCAACCAGAGGATTGCCATACAAAAACAGAACTAGAACTCACCTCCGTGTCCCAAAATATATCAATGCGATGCCATTCTCCGTTGGAAAGAGAGCCATTTGGTTTAACTCTTAGCTCCAACGTCCCTGATCCGAAATCGATCAAAAGCCTGGGTTCACCCTTCTCTAACTCCAATGAAATAAAATCATTCAATACGATCTCGTCAGTCTCAGGTTCAACCATTGGACCATTATAAAGAAGGAGCCCGTCTTCTTTCTTGGTGATAAATTCAATACTCAAATGTGATTCTTCGCACATTTCCAACGGGGGATACCTTAATAATCAAGCATTACATGTGTTTACTAATTTTGTTTACTAGTTATGCGCTCATGAAATGTTAAGGGCTTGACTAACCATGCCCAATCATTTGCTCGGAAAGAACGGCTTGTGATTTGACATCTTGGACCTAGAAGATCAAATAACATGTATTTGATATTTTCGTACTGATTTGTTGAATAAATATGTAATAGCTTACCGTCGCGACCAGGAGGACAGTGACAACTGCAGATAATCGTAATAAAAATATAATAATCGAGTGGGCTAGTAAATAATATAATCTCACAAATGACTGACTGAACTTACATTGGACCAGATTTTGTTTCGATACAGCGTCCACCATTGTAGCATTCATACTTTTTGCAAGACTCCTTATCTTTCTCCGTAAAATTTCTTGCGCCACACATACTGCAAAGTTCAAATAGAAAGAAAATTATTAGAACACATTTAATAATAGATTTACAAGATCCGTATAGTAAATATTTACATACCATTCGGCTAAAGTTTCAATGCGAACTCCCACAAGAGCTGTTTTGTTTGCATTGACCGTGTAGGGAAGTGGACTCACATCAATAGTATTGGTACAGGATCCTTCGCACACCTTGTTCTCGTAAAGACATTCATCTGAATTACATAACAAAATGATCTCAGATATAAGTACCAAACACATTGACAACAAATATTGCGTGTGTATTTACTAACCAATATTGATCATAGTAATGTTGATCCCGACTTCTTTCTCAATCTGTGAATTAATAGTGAGGCGCAATTTAGACTAAAGTTTTTCAAAATCTATGATGAGAGAGAACAAAATAAAATTACTACCTCTTCTCGATGTAGCAAAGCGATTCCATTCAAACGAACGGATTTGAAGTACGGTGACCCATACGCTGAGAATCGGACATCCGTAATAGGTGGTCTCCTTTGCTTCAGCATAACACTAAATACATCCACCTTAGAAGGTTCAGTATTGAGAATCTGCGCCAATTTTTCCTTGAACTTCTCAGCCTTGCTTTGTATAACAGATTGAGTTTTGTAGTCCCACACTGAAATTGGTTTTGCTTTAGCATAGAAGACAGTAAAGACCATTCCAAATTAGCAAGAAACTCTTTACCTCTGATGAAATCTTCATCCGTGATTCCATAAATTCGAACAGATCCATGATTTGCTACAATAAAGCAAACACATCATGTCATGAAAACTGCCCGAAACTTCGTATTATGATTTGATTATCTTTGAAATATGACCATTAAAGTCGGCTATGAAAGATTTTTTAACAAATTGTCCTATCATTGTTGTTTATGCCTCGCACAATCTCGTATGAGTTACTTAGTCTTAATCAATAACAAATAAGGTAGCGTTGCATACAGCCTTACCAACAGCATCGTAAGGCAAGTCTTTCACAATTACAGTGACATTCGCCGCCACCCCTAGCTGGGTGTGATATCTGTCAAATACGGTAAACTCTAGCTCGTATTTTCCAGGTCGGACATCCGGCTTCATTGTGATCGTGCCAGTGTTTTCATCCAGCAGAAATTTGGGATGAGGATTGTCTCGCTCTAGCATATAAATAATACATTAAAGAAAGTTCAAATATAGCAAACGTATATGACCATATATACGTAGATTATAATTGGTTTTGTCATGATTATTACCTTTCCAGAAGAATCTTTTATCCGGCAGATCCCAATCATCAAGGTCTGAAATTTAAAGATAGCATATATAACATACAATCGATCAATAATCTAAGAAATATGTACTAAAATTAAAGTGCCAAGCTCGTTCAGTACCGTAAACATACACCCTTCCGATTTCCGTATCCGGATTCATGCCCTATAGAGAAACACAAAGCACATCGTTTACTTAATGTTCCATCCAGACGGACTAATAAAATAGCTTCCGCCTTATGATTTGAACCAGGAATGAATATGTGCCTACCTGATAGTTGTATACGAATATTTCTTTGCTTCCAGGTTGCATTTTATGATCCTGCAAGATAACAATTTATAATGGTCATCATAACCTTCCTGTTCAATGGCAGTGTTAATGCTAATCCATCCCGAAACATACGTTAGTATCTCCAATGATGACAGTGAGTGTGCTTGTGCCAGACATGGCAGGATTCCCAGAATCTTTGATTACAATGGGGACCAAAAACTCTTTCCTTTGTTCTCGATCGAACATGCGAAGAGCTGAAATATAAAAGTGGTAGTTGAAGACTTAGTTTGGCAACGTTTTTTATTTAGACGAAACATCAAAAAGAGCCAACTTGCCTGATACGATCGCCATGCCGTCCCCATTTGCACCCTCTGAAAAGTCATTAAGGAAGCATAAAAGTCATTACATACACTTCATTAGACGTATTTAAAGTATATGAAAGTCAAACGAGCACTGTTTTGCATACTTGGATCGTGTTCCACTTTAAAAGAAGCCTTAATCTCATCTCCTGCATTTGGGTCCATGCGGAAGGTGAAAGGAGGTCCATTGCCTTTGGATCGGTCGTCATCATCTTAATTTACACAAAATAAAAATATTACAGCATACAATTATTTAGTCCGTTAAATGAAAGTGATAGTATCAAGCACTGATACAGAATTTTACTTGTTTTATTTTAGACAAAGCAGCAAATAGTCATATAAAAATATATTAATTCTGACCTGTAGCCAAAACTTCAACAACCCGACGGGGCGGTGTATGCTCCGGAAGGACTGGACGGTAGTCTGTGGGGTCAGATATATTATTATTCATAGTGCAAAGTTTTACAATTATCCATAATAACCTTAGCACTTTAAACACAACGTTTCTTTACCTTTTAAGAATTGTGGTGCACTGTAAATGGATCATAAATTATTCATCAGTATCACATTTCTTCAAATATATATATTAAACTCAATTCAACCCCTGACTACTCACTAATAATTAAGATGGCACAAACCACATTAAAAAGTGATTGCCGGCAATTTAAAATTAAGTCTGCACTAAAAATAATTACAGCCAAAAACTATTATTATTTACCAGTCGTTGATATCCTGAACTATAATACTGAGGGTAGCAGTTGCCGTCTTTGAAGGGGAACCGTCGTCAACTGCAAGAATTTTGACCTGGACCAAGAGTACAAAGTTAATTAATGTCATAAGTACTTATATTCGTATTAAAGCATACCTGGTGCCTTGGCGTGTCTTCACGATCCAATGTCCTTTGAATTGTCACTGTTCCATCTTGGCTGATTTGGAATTGGCGTTTCTTGTCACTAGATCGATCAATTTTGAAAGACACTTTGCTCTTTCCGCCTTGATCAGGATCAGTTGCTTTGAAAGTTTCCAGACTTTTTCCAACCTCTGCATTTTCATAGACCGAAACTTCGATATTCGGCTTCTCAAATACGGGCCTAATTGAACAAAAATGTACATATACCATTCATCATAATTTTAAAAAACCTTTTTACCTGTTATCATTAATGTCACGCAATTTTACCCTGACCCAAGCATAGGCAACGTGATATTTATCGTTGTCATTGTCTTCCCCTTTGTCGTTAACTTGGATTCTGAAACTATATACGGAGAGTCATTACTGGTTGCTACACTGTGGCATATACAAATTGAACTTACTGAAATCCTTGAGATTGTTGTGGATCTTCATAATCAAGGGGTTGGACAATCTGTGCAGATTAACATATAACGTATGTAGCAAAACTAATGTGACAATATATATATATATATTTAACATTAACTACAATCAGTTACCTTCAATGATCCGGTGCCGTCGTTATTCCTCACCATTGTAAATTTATCTGCTCCATAACCGCTGTTTTCCAGAACCTATAAAGATCCAAAATCGCAATCAACAACCCAATTTCACAGTCGGTGACATCTGAGCCGTTTTCTTAGATTTATATTCATTGGAAAGTAAACCCATCAAGTCAGTATACTACATACAGAAAAGCTCTGTTGGAAGAATGGAGCAAATTAAAAGAGATGGAATAGTATCAGACCTTGTAATGGAATTTGTTGGTCTCGTCCTCATCATGGACAGTGACCTATTTCAGAATAAAATAGTATAATATAGCATCGCAATTAGTCAGACTGTCGGAAGTCCATAACATTGATAAGTAAGAACTACGCATGATAACTTACGGTAAGAATTGGGGTATCAGGTAATGTGGATCCTTCTGTCTCATCCACTTCCGTGAACCATTCGTCTTTGGTGAAGTGTGGAGGCTGTGAATTAAATTAAAAATAATAAGTTTACATCTCTCCAAGAGCCTTGAAATAGAATCTCATCATAATACTGTAAGCAAATTACCATATCATTGATATCACGGACCCGAATAGATGCTGTCCCAGTGCCTGCATTGGACATACAAAGAATATTCATATTCGCCATTGTGGTGAATGTCAATGTCTATGATGATAAGATGCAAAAATTATGACAATACCCTTTAATCCCCCTCCATCCATCGCAACGACTTGTATACTGGATGAGAAAGTAATAAAAATGATTATAGAATATTTTAATTATGGGATCATTATGCAACGCAGAAGAAGGTTTACAGTCTTCTACTTACGTTGTACATTATACTTATATTATACTTACGAGTAGTCAGGAGTTTTCTCACGATCCAAGCAACAAACTGCCGTTTTAATCACACCAGTGTCCGGTTCAATCTCAAAAATTGGGCGATTTTGTTCTTCATCAATTACATTTTTCTCAATGGAGTATGTCAGTTTTGCATTGGTTCCTTCATTCGGATCATCATAGTCCACTGCTGTCATCGTCATTACTACCATTCCTGAGGTTCCGTTTTCAGTGACATTGCCATAATAAATTCCAAGGGGAAAGATGGGGCTAAATGAGAAATTGAAGAGTTAGTCGACTTGTAAAATACTGCATACATAAATCATGACAATATTCTTAAATATACATAAGCATCATTAATGTGAATGATTACCTGTTGTCATTAATGTCCTGTAATTTAATAAAAAAACACGTATTAAAATATCATTAAACTTTATTCATATGCAACTTTATTTGATTACACACCTTCAAGTTGACTTGTACCTGTGATTAAAATGATGTTTAATTTTGTAATATTTCTATAATAATCTGTAATATTATTTAATACTTACATCACTGTACCCCACAAGACCTTCCCCTCCTTCATAAAGACAACAAATCATGTATTTAAAATTCAAGGCATCATATTTCATTCCATTCATTACTATCAACCACATGGACTAACCTTCATCTTGGGCAAATACTGTAAATCGCCACTGAGCTCGACCATTGGGAGAATCACGATCCAAAGGCTGAATTAAAACAGTTGTTTTATTAAAAAATGAAGGTAAGAAAATTTCTCATGAATATATCACGTTGCTTCATGTAACTTATTGCCTAATAAGAACGTTGTGAATTATTGGGTTCAGGACTCCAAAAATGCGTTGAACACTATTAACTGGCACTATATGTATTAATGAAAAAAAACTTCTCTTATCCACCCCAACATTAAAGCTAATGCTACCATCAAACTAGATTTCTTAAGGAAAATTGTAAAGAAGCAACTTGGTCATGCCAATTGGAGATATTTGTCGAATGTTATTGTATCTCATAAAAATTGGTGCTTACTGCCCCATTTCATTTTCATGGGACAGTTTTACTGATTGCCAATAAAGACGAGAAATATATGAGATGAAACATACCTTTAGCACATAAATTTCTCCTGTAACAAATAAAATCAAGGGTTCCATTAGATTCTTGTAATACTCATTTTGGATTATTAACCATATATACTGCATAAGATATGGTTTAATAACCCAAAGGCTCAAATATATTGATATTTCTTGTAATAAATAATTGCGGGCATACTCACCAGTGGTGCGATTGATATCGAATTTACTATTTGTCGGATTATCTGAGTCGATGCCTTGACCAGTGAGGAAGTAAACTATATTTTGTGGTCGGTCTCGGTCTCCGTCAGTGGCAGTCACCTAAACGATAATGTCGCAAATAAGTAATTGAATCTTTCATAGTTGGACAAAGCAGCAGGAAAACCATTTCATAAAAGCAGTCACAATAAAAACTTGCAGACTTTATGTCTGAGACATATCACAAGCAAAGGGGGGTAATCATTACAATCATCAATCTTATTAGCATTAGTGTAATTATAAACAATTATTATCCCATTCGCAAAAAAGCCAAACAAAAAATACCTGGGTCAATCTGAGAGGTAGATTTGTGGTAAATTCTTCTAAAATCTCAGCCTGATACATGGACTGGGAAAAGACGGGTGGCAAGTCATTCTTATCGAGCACACGAATCACCACATTAGTCTCATTTTCATTGAGGCTATCAGAGGCAACCAAGGTCAAATCATACTGTAAAAGCAGAAATAAAACAAATCCAGCAAAAATAAAACAAACAAAAATAAAATAAAATGGCATCAAACAACAACGCTCATCATGATTCAACATCATTTTGATGCTTTCTTTAATGATATAAAACCTTTTAAATAAACGAGGGCAGACATTCGCAAACATCTAAAGTGGTCTGCATCCCGTTCAACAACCCCGTAAAAAGAAGAAGAAAGTTTCGTTTCCTCAAAAAAGAGAGAGCAACTGATTTTGATTTGATAACAAGAATACAAGTGGGCTTGGTGAAAGTCCAAGTTTGGGTTTATTTTTATTACTGAGCGGAAACTGGTTTGACTACAGCAGATCTTGTTTCTCACCCCGAATGATTTGACCGACATTCATTCTTACATCAAAAGAAGCCAAATAAAATAAGACTGCACAAGAACGAGGAGCATTTGGCCAACTCCTTTGCATTCCCATGAATGACTGACTGTGGTTTTCTGTGATAACCATTTATTGGAAGAAGAAGAGGGGTGGGTTGGTTGGAAACAACATTTATTTTATACTTGTCTCACTGACTGTCTCACAACTCGTCTAACGGTCAAAGTTGGAGTGACTGAAGAATTGCAAAGTGAAATGAGAAAAATGAAAAACGAAATAGAAAATGGGAAAGTGTGAATACAGATACTACAAAGTCCTACCCAAAAAACGAAGTAAATGTGAGTTGTCCATTTTACGAGATGGGAAAGAAAACGGGACACATAAAATGTGTTCAAGTCAGGGTGGTGTCAGCTTTAGCTTTGGATGTATCTTGCACTTTCTGCTACTTTATATGGGACTGTCCTCCTATCTGACAGACCAAGCAGAGAGGGAAGAAAGGAGGGCAAAGTCGATTCAGTTCTGGTGAAACGAGAGAAAAAATGTGCGAAGAGAAATTGACTGAGTCAATCTGATGGACGATGATGTTACATTGGTGGAATCAATGTGGACTCGTTCGCACAAGAAATTATGTTACACTCTAGGAAGAAGAAATGTTTCCTCACTTATCTTTAATTAAACCTACCACATATGCACCTAGTATAACACCCTAATATTCTCAGTTGGTACAAATGTACATTGAAACTCCCTTACACAACTCCTGTCGTAAATATATTACTATATGCACTGATATATATAATTGTACGCATCTTGTCAAACAGTGATCTTACATAGCGTGGCATTCAATGGCGCTCATCATTTCATCTAACTTTATATTGCAAGTCAGATCCTATTCATCTTGTTTGGTAGCCGTAATAATTCAAACAACGAAAGCGGAAGGAAACATGATTCAATTATCACCTCCCTGTCTCCCTATAGCTTACCATGCACGTATATTAGTATATTCGAAACTTGCTTTTAGCCAAGTTCAATCTACAAGAAAGAATTCGAGAGCTTATTCAAGCAAAGTCAGAATTGTTTTGTTTTGAGGACAGACTCATTGGAACAAAGACGAAACTCTTGAAACAACACAGAATCCAAGCCAAGTCAACTTAAGGACTTACCGAATAGTGGTTCTAGTCAATCCTAACTTTACTTAATTTTCTTTCGTGGCAGCCACACAATAAAAACTGCCAAGTAGATTCTCTATGCATTATTCTCCTGTCACAACCAACCAGTGGAAACAATTAGCAACTTCTCCATCCAACATGCAGAATATCTTAAAATATCAACTCTTTATTTTTACATAGGGAAAATTGGGCGAGTGAAATGAAAGTTTCATGATGCGAGAAAAATCTTTGAAATGAAAGACAGCATAACATTGTAATATTAAACGTCCGTTCGCCCACTCCACCTCCTCCACCCACGACAATTTGTCACAATGGGTGCTCAGGGTGGAATGGAAGCCACTTTCTCTACTTTCTCCCACAGCTCAGTCAGCGCATGTTTATGCAACCACAGCAGAACACAATGTAAATCGTCTCATGTGAGTTTTATTTTATGTTTGGAGGCATTATGATGCAAAATTCAAACCAGTTAGCAATAACGGTAATAAGGAAGAATCTTTTTCAGATCTGGGAAGCCAACATCTGCGGAGGAAGTTGTAGTCTGGTTGTAAGAACCCAAAAGTGGAGTGTAGTTGGGAATAAATAGCTCGAATTGGTCGTAAGGAACGCCACTTGAAAATAAAAAGTTGCTTCCGTTTCAGAGAAGAGAGCCAATTTGAAATCTGAGTTAGGGCAATCGTTATTATACTTGTTGTGTTTTATCCATCCTTCCTATCTCTTATCTGCACACAACCCTAAATCTAGGGCGCGCGATGAGACATCCATATATGCAACCACGCACTGCATCCCAAAATATACGTTGCCACTTGGATATTTTTAAAGTGGGATATGTTGCTAAAGTTAATTGGAGAGTGGGGCGAGATATATCGCTAAATTAAATAGTAGTGGCAATGGTTTCAAATATCTCGATTTTGATCGTTAACAGAATTATTGACTACCTTTAAACATCTTGCTGTGTGTAATGGGGTTAAGATACCTTCAACCATATCACATTATGTACTTAGAAAAAAAACAAGAAATGCACAAGACATAAAGTCCTTAATTCGCGAGTAAATACAACAAATAAGCTCCAAAATTGGCGACAAGCAAGGAATGAAAATGCATAAGCTGAATATTCTATATTTTGAGCACAAGCTTAAAGGTAAACAGCTTGAAAAAGGCAAAGCTTGAAAAAAAGAAAGTAAGCCCAATAAGTGAGAGAGTGAACCTGAAGAACGCGTTTAGGTAGATTCCGATCGTCTTCTTCAGTGATCTGTGTTTCATATGTAGGTCGATCGAATGTGGGCGGATTATCTGTTATTGAAAAAGTCGTTACCTTTATCCCCTTGAATTCATTTCCGTGGCGGAAACCAAGTCAAATTAATGATGTGGAATAACGTAAACGAAAAAGTTTTCAAATTTTTTAAGGAAGGATGAGAAAACTCATACTCACCATTTAAGTCACGAGTTTGAATCACCACAGTTGTGTAATTTTCATTCTTATTATCGGACGCAGAGAGACGTAGTTCATACTGTTGACGGTAGTTGATATTCCAGAGTAAAGTAAAGCATAAGAAAGAAGATAACAGACACCCACATTAATTAATTAGCAACAGCACAGTTCAAAGTTAAGCCATTTAAGACCCAGCAGAACAAGATGACTTTTACTCGAGATGTAAATTATTGCTCACACAATTTCATTTCTTTATGAACTCAAACTTGAGCAAGAGGAGCAATAACCAACCAAACTTAAACCGGAGCACCAGTTCTATATATTCCAGACAATTTTGTTTCACGCGGACCAAGTCCAAATTTTACATGGTTTTTATGCATACTAAACATGAAGTTTAAACACAATTACTGCCATGTCACTGGTCATAAATGTCCTTATACTTGACAATAATTTCATGCATATTTGTAATAATAAACGTTTATGATTCTCTCAAGGGTTTCTCAAAATTTTGGACAAAAGAGAGCTTTATAATGGTTGGAATATTATCATATGCGAACAAAATTGTCTTGAGGAAAAGGTCAAAACAAGACAGTGGAATCGGATGGGGACAACTATTTTGGATTTACAATTTCTACTTATTGCTCCTTCTTTGCGACATTTTATTCATGCACGAGGATCATTAACTTAAAATTCTCAAGATTATTTAAAGTAGGCTGTTGGAGAGAAGTGCAATACTTATTCCTTCATCTCCTTGTGATCACTTAGCGATTCTTTTATTACTGCTCTTCTTGATGTCTACAATTTTATACTAGAAACTGACAAAACCTCCACCGTCTAAATGAAGTTGCAACTTGAGCATTGAGTTTTCTTGGAAAGAATTCCGAACAACTTCGATATTGAATCTATGGAGAAATATGTGCCAGAGGTTTGCAACTCGCAAATACAGATCGATTCGGGCTACGAACGAATTGTAAAATTTTCAGTTGAAAAGTTTGTGACACTTTGACTAAAGTTGATTCGAAACTCTTCAGTGAGCTGTCAAATTGTTCAAACTTTCAGTCGTTGATTTCATGATCATGACTTTCTACTCGGACGATGCCATTATTTTTAATGAACGGTTTTAATAAATTCTATTTTTGGATTAAATCCGTCAATACTTACCCGCTTCCGAGTTTCATAGTCCAATGGACCAGCGACGTATATGGCGCCCGTCATGTTTTTAACTGCAAATGCTCCGCCTGTGTTACCCTTTGTAATTTCGTATCGGATTCTTGAAGCTGTAAAGAAATTAAAAAAATACAA
>JAQFZJ010001101.1:0-12728 GCA_034695645.1 Folsomia fimetaria
CATAAATGAATTTGCTGTTGCCTAGAATAGTTGACGGCAATGACGGGCTGAGGCTATCTTTTGGACATGATTTGATTTCTCTGATTTCAATTTCAATAGTACGAGATCACATCTCCTTTCCCCTTCAATATATCAATCAAATTGGGGCACAGTGCGACATTTGGGTTCAAGGAGGGTGCAAGGGTTGATTTGGCCATCTGTCGTTCCACTCTTGTCATTCCTCGACCAAAACACAGGGTCAGATGGTGCTCTCCACCCTTCCTGTTTTGTTCCACCAATGGACCTTGAAGGGTGGGGTTGTCCACGCAATACCCCTCTCTGTACACACTTAACTTAAACATTCATGCTTATCCATCCCCAGAAAGTCTCCCCCGATTCCATGATAAGTCCTTGTCCAAACAAAGAAGGGATGGATGTTGACACCGAGGACGATGCGTGCTCCCTCCCATCCAAGGATCATCCTATTCCTATGTTGGGCAGTGGATGTAGTTCACAAACCCTTCCAGCGCAGTCCTTTGAATTCCTGAAATTACGTAACAATTTCATAATTTTACAAAACCATTGCAAATTTTGAAATGATATAAATAGATCAAAATAGTGCATAGTGATTGGATTGTTTGGAATAAAGTGAACTTAAAGACAAAATTCTTCATTGTGGAAATCTAGTGATGCTTTTTTAATTAATATTTTAATTTAATTGAGTGGAGAGTTTATATACATTATTGTGTTGTGGTGGTAGGTGAATAATTGTGAAAAATGTATTTTATTTTAAGTAAAATTGGTGAACTAGTTGCAATTGTTCCTTTCAGGTTGTTCCACCAAATTCATGTTTGTTTCATGTTGGTCAGCAACTTTACAGCATCAGGAGGGCTGATTCAGTACACAGTGTCGCCCGACCAGCCCTTTCCCCAAATTATGAAAACCCGTGATGCCTAATTCTGGAGGGCAGAACGTTCCATCAGGTGGTGGTGGGGGACACGTTCTCCCTCCTCCAGACCTCTCGACAACGACAACGGACATCCTTCCCGGTCTTACTTCCTCGGTAAATCTCTCTGAAGAAGTAAAAATGTCAATTCGTTCCATCTCCAGCGAGATTACCATCTTTGAAATCAAAACGCCAATGCCTGAAAGGTTGGTTATTTATTCATACTAATGGACCAGCTAAAATTATTATGTGCCTCAAATGGACATGTAGTTTTGACTTGAAAATCCTTAGCAGATTTGAGTTCGAGGTTACAAAGTACCCCTAAGTTGTGAAAATCCTAACAATTTAAACGCCCGTATGTCGTATGTCCCCGAAAAACACGACTTCGGACTTTTCTTAGTGTTTTTCTTAGATTGCAAAATGAGTAATGTTACCTCAGCGGATCTTTTCCATATCCCACAATCTCATTTCAATGATAATTTGTCCAATGATAATTAGTAATTTTGTGTTACAAAAAATCAACAGCTTTATTCTCAGATTTATTCCTATCTATATAATGTCTAGGTCTGTCCCTCCTTGCACCGCAGGGTCCACCACCATTACCACAATTGGACCTGTGACCACGCCTAGTAGTCACAGTCACTCTGGCTCTCAACAACATAGTTTATCAGTCCGTCAAACTGGTGGTGTAATAGGTGGGGCTGGGGGTGCGTCTCTCTTCAGTTTGAACAACAAACAAATCCAGTTACAACCGATTTCTGGCCCACTTAGTCGATCCCAACAAATGGCGGCGCAAAGTAGAGGGCTCAGCATTACAGCGAGTAGTAGTAAACAACAAGGACCCTCTACACCACCCTCAATTCCAACATCAAAAGTGGAAATTATCGGGATGAATCAACAAAGAAGAGTCCACCCCTCCAATCTTTCTTCAAGTATTTTGCTCAACCAGCATCACAAAGTTACACTTGCTCCAGTCCGAAGCAGCAATATCGTTGTCAGCAAGCTTCACATGCGAAATAATAGCAATTTGATCAAAGATTTCGGCCATCATTCTTCGTCTCCGCCCAACCACCATGGGCATCATCAACAGGGTTCCTCTGGCATTGACGACCGCCGCTTTGACCCACTCATGCTCCCGGAGACGCGAATGGTGGACGAGGAGCAAGAATTAAACTGTGTGATAGATACTGGTTCACAAAAGAAATCCCCCGTGGTAAACAATACATTACAATTACAAAAGCACCATTTGCACTTGAAAAGAGCACCAGTTAACAGATTTACGCAGTTTCAGCAACTGCAAAAATTGACATCGCACTCGTCCCAAAGTCCAAAAATGCTTGCATACCCACAGCAGCAACAAAATAGGAGAAAGCCAGTCTTGATTCAATTAGTGGAGCTGCCAGATGAGGATGCGCAACAACGTCAAAGTGATCTCAATAAATCAAATGATGATGGTGATGTAATTTCAACAAAACTTGTGGCTTCCCTAATATTGAGTGGTGAAAGAACTCTGACCAAACCTGGAAATTTAATAAGCGAGGGTAGTGCTGTGAAACAACAACTTGGTATGACGTCCTCCCGACCTACTGCGGGAAGGGGACGAGTTTCTTCTCGAAGAAGAAAAAGGAAACGTATATTTTCCACGAATAAATTACAAGGGTCGAACATTCCCCGGGCATCTGATAAATCAGTTAATAAACCTTCCAAGATGATAACTACTGCCACAACTCCTGTTGCCCCTCCCCCTATTACAACAACGATGTACAGGACCAGAACAGTTGTCAAACTGGCTGCGGAGAATAGTATGTCATAATGTCATGTCCAATTCTATGGGTCCAAGTTATATGTATATATATCTCTCACGTTTTATTTAATTTTTATAGAAAAAGCATTAGAGGCTCAAACTCAGAATAAACAGAATGAAACCTCCAAACTGAAATCCATTGTTGGCCGACCCGGAAAACGTCACCACGGTCGTAAACTATCTACCACAGAACAATTATCAAAGAAAGATCGATACGTTGATTTAGAGTCATCTCGCTCTGTTTTGACGCAAATTAATCCGCTCCACAAACTTTTGACGATGTCAACATTCTCCACGCTACCGGAAATGTGTCAATATCAACTTCTCCAATTATTGCCTGCAGTTGACCGCGAAATTGGAGATAAGGATGGTTCCATACGTCTTCGTGATTCCGCATTGAGTAACGAATTCTTCAAGAAAGCTTGTCAACAATGGCGGCAGATGCTGAGTGATGGGGAATTTATGCCGATCCAACGATATCAAAATCGTATCGAAGCTGAAAAGGATAAAAGCAAATTAGACCCGTGGAAAATTAAAAATTTTGAACCAATTTGGGGGCAAAAAACGTTGTCTTCGAGTGACCGTAGAAACACTGACGGCATTGCTTCAGTCGAGAATAGTTTGGTTGTTCCAAAACTGCCTTCCGTCTACAATCTACGTCGTTCTCCACTTCGATCTCCACCATGCTCGACCTCGTCTGTAGACTCTTCTCCGTTGATGGATATTGGACAGCAAAAAGAGAATCAAATAAAATCAGAAGAAATGGAAATATTCTCAAAATTTGAAATGGAAGAACTCTCTGACGATGATGATGACGACGATGAAAATGATGCAGATTTTGACGCTAATGACGAAACTTGTTCGGAAGAAGGTGAAGAAGAAATGTCGTCAGCCAGAACGACGGGACTACTAGTTCAAAAATCTCCTTCAATACCAGTACCAATGGTGGTTAATTCCTTTTCTGAAGGGAGGAATAGTCTTAATACCACCAGAAGTAGGAAGAGGAGTGGTTCTGGTATTCATGAGGATCAGGGGGTGCAACTGGACGAGAAGAAAAAAATAAAGGTTGTTCCTCCAAAATTGAGCCCGATCGAAGAAGTGCAAAATAAGTTGGGAGATGTTTCCATAAAATTGGTTCCAAGTCCGAAACTATCACCAGAGGACAAACAAGGGATCAAACAATCCAACGAAGTAAACGACAAAACGGGGTTTTCGGATCTCAATAGAACTTCGGACTCCTCCAAATCATCATCACCTTCTTCCTCCGCTCAGTTACAGGTTTCCCCCGAATGTGATAAGGAAGTACACATTGCTCTGGGTGATAAAACAGGAGGATTTGATGGCAAAATGAAAGCGGTTGAGACCATCCCATTCGATATGCCTTCAATAATTGAAAATGCACCCGCAGATTTAAAGATTACTGAGAATAAGGGTTCCCAGTTTCTCCAGGTAGTACCCACAACCAGCTTGTCTGTAACCATTACAACAACAACACCTCTTACTACAACAATTGGTGGGACACGCAGGCTACGATCTATTGTCAGCAATGCACCAAAGAAGGATGTTGCCATTGAGGTCAATATGCCAGAGATGAAAACCACTCTGACATTGCCAAACAGGGAAGTCCCAACTTCGGGATCTTCTCATGTTTCAGTACCAGTTGGAACGGGTGCAACTCTCACTCTGATTCCAATGTCATCTTCAGAAAACAAGCAAGCGGCAGATCAGAAGAGAGATTTAAAACCAGTTCTTCTTGTGAATGAATGTAAAGAATCATCCTCCAATAATTGTTTGATACCTCCAGAAATCCAATGTATTCTTCCAGCCACTCTTACTGTTGTTCCATCCGAAGTTTCTCATCGACTCATGCCACAATCATCTCTGAACAAAATTACCAGATCTTCTCCAGCACTGGCACGATCGTCACCCACCCTCACTCTGGTAGCCAGTCCGCATCCTCTTGAAGGAAATAAAATCGGAGCGATGACTCTGTCAGGAGGGGACGTTACAATCATTCCGAACAATGTTGAGACAATGGTGACCTACGCAAGTGAAAATGAAAACTCTGCCAAAGGAATGCCAGGAGTGGCAATCAGCGTGGAGGAAATACGGCTGGATCGAAAACTCAATTCTTCATTGTCGAAGGCAGGAACAAGTGTGGTGGGGGTTGGCTTGAAAGAGATGAAGAATATTAAAACGGAAGGGAACAAGGTGGAAAACGCTGGCACATATTTGACGAGTGAGACTTTTTCCAAAAGTGGGAAGGTGGCTGCCACATTGTCTACTACGAGTAAGAAGGAACCAGAGGAAAGTACATCATCTACCGAAAATACTCCTACAAAAAGTGAAAAAAAAGAAAAGGTGGAAGTTGTGGATGTGAAGAAACTACCAAACACGCCCTTGCCTGCTGCTCTTTCAGGTAAAATTCAGGCAACCGAGTCGTCTTCCACTTCCCTTGAAGTCTCTAAACCAGAGGAAACCAAACCGCAGGTACTACCGACAGTTTCATCAAAGCCACCACTACCGACGACGACGAATAGTTCTTCTATCCCACTCGCTCCATCCTCTACTGCCCAGCCTGTGTCCCAAATCCCAGTAATTTCGACACAAGTTATTAGAACGACATCACCAGTAATCACAGGCACTGCTCAGGTGACATCACAAGCAAAAAATTCTACTTGTAACATTTTCGCTTCAACAACAATCGCTCCCACTTTCCCTCCAAGAACTTCACATCAACAAACCGTGATAACTATTTCGTCTTTTGATATTACAAAGCCTGCTGCAACTGCAACGTCTCTGAACTCTTCTCCTACAAGTACAACTACTGCTTCTCTTTCTGCTCTCATTACCACACCTCTTGTTGCACCATCCAGTCATCAAATTTTGGATAGCAGCTCGCCATCATCTCAAGAAAGTGGGAATAATAAAAGTTTAAAATCCCGTCCAAAATCAAACAAGGTAACAATCGAAGTCAATGTTAGTTCACCATCAACAAACTTTCCATCTACTTCTACTCCACCTCCTTCTACTTGTACTACTACTGCTACCACTACTAAGCAAGCGTCTTCTGTGGAACCTGTAATTTCTATTTCACTTCATTTCTCTAGTTTACTATTATTTGTATTTCCCTTTGGCATAATTCTATTTTATTCTTTGCTTTGATTCTTCAGAGTAGCAAAGTGCCTCGTCCAATCTCCACGTCCCATCCACCTGGACAAATAAATCTTGAGAGGTCCTACCAAATTTGTCGAGCTGTTATTCAGAATAGTCCGAATAGAGATCAGCTTCAACACCAACTTGTAAAACCTCCCCCGGTTCCAACTAGACTGCAATTTCAACAACAACAACAGGCCCAACAGTTTCGGATGATTCAACAACAAGGACAATGTTTAACCCAAGTGGTAGGAGAGGGTGGTGGTCAAATGATTCAAGTGCAGCGAAGATCATCCACTCCCACCCTTTTGACGACGGGGGGAACCACCCTCCCTATTCAACTGAGTGGGGTGGGACCTCACCAAAAAGTTATTCTTGCCCAATTTGCAAATCCTCAGCAGAGTCCGGGACAAAGAGGTAGTGTGACTGCTGTTGGCCAACAAATTACTATTGGCCAAACGCCTGGGCAAATGCAATACCAGCAACAACCAAGTGGTGGACAGACGACCACAGTAGTTCCTGCTTTGATACGTCCAACTGTCCAACCAGGAAGTCCAATAATTATGAGAGCAACTGCCACGGGACAAAATCCCCAGTTTGTGGTAAGGAAGAAAGTTATTGTGTTGATTTGTTTTTACATTTTTGTGGAAGGGTAAAGTGTACGGGGGTTTTATGTGGTTGGTTAAGGGTTGTTTTGTTTTTATGGGTAGGGGTTAAATTATTTGGTATTGCACGCACTCCATAATTAATTAATAATTAACTAATATATGCACAATAATGCCTTACTTGGATAGCCACAGCAAAGCTCAAGCACCACAGTAATTACACCTCAACAACTGGCGCTACTCATACAACAGCAGCAACATCAACAGCCAGCACAACCACTCCCACCTTCTCATCGATTATCACCATCTGCTCTTCAATTACCTGCCACCACCTATATCAACTTAAACCAGCTAAACAGACCTCTCTCACAGCCTAATCGTCCTTCCAGTGCTTCCAATGTTCTTATCACCAACCCCAATCCTACATCCTCTACTATTAGTATTAATCCTAATCCACCCACAATGATGGCGATGGCACCAAATGGCACCACTCACAAGCTTGTCACGACAGGAGGAGACCCCCAACAATTCTTGCGTCAAACTACTTTCTCCCCTTCCCCCCAACAACCTTCTTCAGTGCGGCATCAAGTCCTCCACATTCAGAAGCCAGGGTTCAATAATAATTCATCGAGTCCGAATAGTAGCACCAACAACAAGAACAATTATCCACTAAGGGCAAAGATAGTAACGAGTAAGGGGGAAACTATTACAATTCATAGGGCAGCCACACCCCCAATGGGCAACAATAGTAATAATAATGTTGGTTGTGGTGGAAATAACAATAGCAGTAGCAGGGTTGTGAGACCTGTCGGTTATGGTGACAACAATAATAGATCGGGTTGTCCCCAGAATAAGCGGGTTATTGCCATAAGTGGGAGCAGAGTCCCCAGTCCAAATACTAATGTGGGAATACCAGTTAGCTCTAATTCCAGCTCAGGGCATAATATCCAGTTAGTTTCAAGTCGTCCTGTCTTAAATAAAGGACAACTTGGTCAGATCATTTCTGGACAGAAAATAGGAGGACACCAACAACAGCATAGCATTCGACTCATTAGCGTGGAACAAGCGTCTTCCTCAGATGTAGTGATGAGTGGTGGCAGAGGTGGCACAGTAGTGGAACATGTCGAGGGCACAACGACAACATCTTCGTTAAATTCTATTTCCAATCTGGCTGAATTTATTACGAATCAATTAGCTGCGTCCAACATGAGATCCATTTCTCCACTCACTCTCGATCAAAGTACTGCAGTGAAACTCCCCACAAGTAATAAGAATGAGCGGTGTTCTCCCATTGTACAACATCAAAATAGTAGTGGGGTCAATAATGGTAGTACGGAATCTGGGTTGGTAATTCTTTCCTCTCTCTCTCATAATTCCACCATGTCCGCGAATAGTAATGCTGTAAATAGTAATGTCATCAGTTCAAGTAGTAGTGGTAGTTCTAATAGTAATAAAACTAATAGTTTTGGGGGTGGGACAACAGGCATCCCAGAATTCATAAATTGTACAGCTGCTGATATAATTATGGATTTTCATGATGTCCTATCCTCTGATAGTCCATACAGTCTCATTTCAGACGCAGACTCTCAAGCAATTACAGAAGTAATTGATCTTCCCTCCGCCTTAGAAACGATTGTAGTTACATCTTCTGCCTCTCCATTTTTGATGGGTGGTAGTGGGAGTGGCCAGTACATAAGACAAGGAGGGGCATCAGAATTAGTTGTCATGAGTCAGGCAGGGAACCACTTCTCTTTGAAACATATTTCCTCATCACCAAATAATCCTATTTTCTCCTCCCAATCCTCCAACCAGAATCCTAACCAACATCACCATCAGGGAGGGAACAATAACTTAACAATATCATCCTCCTCCTCATCACCATTGTTGTTGACATCATCAAATAATAATACCAATAACCGTAATCTGGTTCATCGAGTGATAACTACTTCATCCACTACTTCATCGTCCCATAATCACCTAATTGTTTCTAGTGGTGGTGGAGGTGGGGTTATTGAAGGAAATAATAGTACAAGCCAGGTGAGATTTCATAATTTATCTCCTTCCACATTATGCCCATCTCCAAACATCGTCGGCATACCTTAATAGTTGAATGAGTCTGTTTTACTAGTATTTGTGCTCTATATATTCCTTACCTTATTAAATATTCTTGCTTTCAATTTCAATTGTGTTCCAATGATATTAATGATGGTGGATCGATCCCTTCATCCTTTTACTTTACACGGTTGATTACAGGTTCCTCCCTTTTCCCTATCCCGTGTCCTTTACTAGTCAACAGTTGCATGACAAGGATTTACTTGAAGTTTGTTTAGGTACACTCCATGGATCTTCAAGTTTTCATTTCGTAGTACATATGCACCTTTTATGCCGAATTCATTCTGCGTAATTCATTCTGCATGCAACCGCGACGATCCATTTCATTGCACGATCTATGAAAAATGACTTGGCTTACATGCAATATTCGTGGGAGGAAGTATTCCTCTCTTCCTTTCTTCAATATTTAATTACACTTGACGCCGCGGAATGGAATGATAAAATGTTGCTATATAATTCTGCTGCAAACAATTGCACACTGCTGCTTTAAATGGTGCTTATTTTCGTTGAATTATAAATAATACGGTTGTGGCAGACAAATTATTTATTTCCCCATGCAACTATGTTATGTACAATGTACCTCTAATCCTGGTTGTGCTGAAATCTGCCTGCAGGGGAAACTTGTCCATATGTATTGATTATATATGTGTATGTACGTATTTATTTGCAGGGTGATTTAGGAGTTGGTATCAATACAGCTGCGGGAGGAAATCGACTTCAGCCATCTTCTAACAACGGTGTATCAATGCTACCAAGTCAAGGAGGGGGTGGAGGCAATTCGTCTGGAATTCTTGAAGCATCGGGGAGTGGTGGTATCCGTCAACAACAATATATCATTGTACAAACCACTGGGAGTAATGGAATGCCTACAAATCTCGCAGTTCCAGCCTCCATTGTCATATCCCCACAAGGACAGCTTATCCTCAATAATAATGACCAGAATGGGAGCTGTGGAAATAAAGGACCTCCACGAGCTTCAAGTGCTCCTCCACCTGGAAATCAAATTATTATAAATGCTGCACATCAACAAAACATGTCTGTAGTAGAAGGAGGCGGAAGTAATAATATTCAACAACACAGAGTTATTAGTGTGACTTCAGCCAATGGCGGAGGGATTCCAAGTAACAATACGTCTAGTCTTGGCAATAAAACAATGACAATTCCTACCCTAGAAATTCAGGAGGGTGGTGCTGTACGGGTGTGAAATAAGATATTAAATTAGAGTGCACATTTTGTATAAATAAAAATCTTGTATTCTTTTTTGTAGGTTGTGTACAGTGGTCAAAGTTCAATACAACATGCTGCCACTGTAAACAATAATCAACTACAACAGCAAAGAAGTTACACCCTCACACAAAATAGGACTTCGCAAATCTCCTCCACGACGACACAGGGACAATTTCATTTAGGAATTGACCATTCTACCACGTCACGCCCACACCAACAAATTAATTCATCTACGGCTTCTCTTCAAGGACCCACCCTCTCATTTCCTGCCAATATAAATTTAAACTCGCTAAATCTTACAACAAACCAGAACATTGTACAAGTCTCCCAATCCCCTACAATTGTTCACCACCAACAAACGATTAACCAACTACTCAACGTCACAGAACTTTCTTCATCCAGCCGTCAAATCAGTAGTTCCACCTGGAATAACATTAGTAGTAATAGTAGTAACAGTTCTGGGCTCATTAATGTCAACTTGAATGGAATTGCGCCTGGATCTACGGCCAGAATTATAACGACTACACAACCTGGTCAACATCCCGTGATCAGTATTCCAGATACAACGCAAGGGGGAATAAGTTTGGAAGTAGGAGGTGACGCATCTGGTCTGCTGGAAGGGCAGGAGTTTGACATTTTTAGAGCGATTGAGGGCATGAATGCAAAAATGAGTGGTGGGAGTAGTAGTTCTTGCAATAATGGTGTAGTCACCACGAATAACGTTATAAACATGAACAGCAATGGTTCAGTCTCGGTCGGAAGCAATGCAGGGATTGCTAATTCCTCTGAATTTAATGGAGTGGTCGAGGAAGTCGGTCAAATAATTTTGGATTCAGGAGGAAACTGTGTTTGTGACTTGAGAGCGATGATCATGTGTCCAAAATGCTGTGCATTTTATCACGACGATTGTATGCCACTGCATGCTGATTGCATATAGCGGCTATTGTGATATAAATGCAAGGACTTGATTTAAAAGTGTCATCCTAAGCGATGATCATGTGTCGAAAATGTAGCGCAACGATGGTATTGGTCCTTCGGACTGTCGGAATAGGAAGAGTCAATGTGCTTAACACGTCGCTCATACGATGAATGTTTGATTAAGTAATGGAAAATAATTTTTCGCCATGTTTTTTAAAGCTGAAACTTTTGCGACTTGAGTCATTTATGAGCTATGTATTCTTCTCAATGACGACGTTTCGGAAAGCACTCAAATCTGTGTCATCATGTCGTTTTTGAACTCGACAAGACTGTTTAGTTTGGATAATCACCTAATTATATATATCTTATTCTTAGTTTATTGATACTGAAGAAGGATTTATGGATAGTGTGTAAAAATAGTGTACATTTTTCTGAACAGATTATTGGCGAGTCTTATTTGCTGTGAATATATCAACTAATATGTAATTAATATTTTAACCACCCGGTAAAAAACATTTATTTAAATTATACTTATATAACCGGAGAGGTTCAATTGATTTGTTAACAACTTTCAGTATTACTAAGCTAAGCTATCAACTAAATTAGCAACATTTGTGTCCCGTCATAATTTTATATCGCAAACAAAAAGAAACCAATGAATCTTCTGATACCTCTGCATGTTTAAATAGCAACGCGAGAAATTTTAATTTTGCACCATTCTATCTAGATTAGACATTTCTAGATAATTTTACAATTGTGATTATAATAGTTTTGATTGGAAAATCCTAAAAATATGGTTGAAAATAGAAGAAAGATGAGAAAAATTTATTAGAATTAAGATCAGACGAAAGTTTAGATATATGGATAAACTGAAATATTATATATAAAATACGCAAAAATAAAGACGCAACGAGTTTCTCAAAATATCACTTTTGAAGTTTGGCTTGTTAGTTTGATTTATCGAAATAAGCAGAAAGAAGAGTTTATGGTTTTCCATGTTTAAGATGGACAGGCAAGAACTTGTTGAATAATTCATGTTCCAGCGCTTTATCTGCAGTGAGACGGCTCAAGGCTTCGAATTCTATGAGCTTCCGAATTAATTCGAATACCTCAACTTGAATCTCATTACTTGTGTCAAAGTAGTTCTGTGGAGAAAGTAAAGAGGACGTGTGAAGTGAAATTATGCAATCTTATTGAAATAAAAGTATGGTAAGACGATTCTTACCATAAGGAGAGTTGGCGGAGGATTAAAATGGTCCAAGTCTTTTTTCTCTCGATCATCCCTTAACCTTTTCATTTTCATTGCATCTCGTCCACACATAAATTTAATGGGAGCAACGTGCAAGAGTCTGAAATAGCAATGAAAATAAAATAATCGCCCTTAACTTAATGAGAATAGATTTGTCAGGTTGAGTACCGTTTGGGCATGGGTCCAAGCACAGTCTCCATCCTGTGCAAACTTCGATCGTCACATTTTGGACCTTCAAATAATGTAAATCCCCTCCATATTTCAAACAAAGTGCACCCCACTGCCCAAATGTCCGCTGAAGTATCAAATTTTAATCCAAGAATGGATTCAGGCGGTCGATACTCTCTTGTCCCAATCTTTCCTTTTTGTTGTGCCTTTAGCATGCCTTTCAAACTAAGGGCAGACCCAAAATCAACGAGACGAATTTGTGTTCGTATCAAGACTTTCAAAGTGGAACTTTGATGTCTTCTTTTTCTGGAAGGGGAACATCCCTCTTCTTTTTCAATTTCTTGATTCGCGAGAGGGTTAGGAATTTCCTCGTATTCACCATGAACCAACACCACGTTATCGGGTTTAATATCTGTATGCATGTAATTGTTGGAGTGAAGAAAGTCCATTGCAAGCAAGATTTGGTAAGAAATGTGTAAAGCATGATCATTTGGAAACGGCTGAAAATCGCTGATTTCCTAGAACACACATAACAGAAATACTTGTATAAACACTACCACACAA
>JAQFZJ010001102.1:0-12723 GCA_034695645.1 Folsomia fimetaria
TTAGAAAGAAGATATGGGTGATGTTATTATTATCGAGATAATAGGGATGACATAAAAAGCATGCCGTATATAGTCCCTCTTCTACTTTATTAAAGCATTGTGAAGAGAAAACAGGGTATTTTTTACCAACTTCCACAGAGAACAACATAATCAGCAGGCAATTGCCGAACAAAGAATGTTGGACCAACCAACCAACAGACCAATTGGTGGAGGAAACTAAAGCAAGCTCATCATCATTATTATTTTCATTGCTTCATTCCATGATTATCAACCTCTCTCATCATCTCATTGCTAGGTCTACTTGGTCCTCCTAAACGTAATCGCTCAAGGTAGTTGAGTCTTTATTTTATTTGTACTTAATTCTATCAAACCACAGCAAAATAAGACATACACACATGTGCATACGGTCGAGATGATGATGATATACACATGGGTGTAATTTACTTGGTGAAAGCTGGACGAAATAAAAGTACCAATTCCAACCTGGATATACCAGCCAAATTGATAGCTTTCTTAAATATAAGTTGAGGTATTGGTTAGACAAACTACCAATTAGTTCAAATCTTTGCATCTCCGTCTCCGCATCGACTATATGATTCATGATTAAACCAGAGATCAGTCCATTTCAGTTTTTACGACTTCATTTGGTCAGGAAGAGAGTGTACAATACACATAAGTATCTATATGTCTAATTTTATGTGTATTACCACATCATTAAATCAGTCTCTCAATATTTTACCCTGCAATTTAACTTCTGTACAAAGAAAGAGCTTATTCTAGAAAAAACTGTAACAGATATAACACGAGTCAATTAAAGTGCAATTTGTCCAATAAGATTTTTTTACCAAAGTTAGAAATGAAGAAAAATGGTTTGTAACTCATCTTCTGTGTAATATAATGATTTAAGGTTTACAGAAAGTATATCCTACTTGAAAATATAATTGCGTTTTGTTATTTTTATCGACAATCTCAAAATTGACCAACTCCAGAATAACGGCTAATCAGATGATGACACAGCCATCTAATAAACATATTATACATACACTCTCATAATACAAATAATTGTAACAGTAAGTAAAGAACATTATTTTGCCATTAAAGGAAAAGAAACTGAGAATTAATTGTTGGATAAACTCCAAAACTATGCAAATGGTAATAAAAGCCAAACAAGTCTGTGCATAGAGAGTAAGGATTTTACCGTGTAGCTTGAGTCCGACAATAAAATCTTTCATGCATATGCAACGCAGAGTCAAACAACTTTACCGAAGTCAGTAATTTTAGTTTAAACAAAATATTTGATTTAAATGGAATATTATGGTTTATGTGGCATTCTGGAGAGGAAGAAAGAATTTTAAACATGGGGTGTAAATTGTTAACGGATAAGTTGGTCTGGATGGATGAGGACGACTCTAATTTAAATGAGGAGCCTGACAAATTCTCCCAGATGGTTTTGACTTTTGTTGTAAATTCTCTCTGGTAAAGTGTAACCAAACCAGCCCCACTCTTCCCAAGTGTTGTTAAAGTGTACATGTTCGCAGTCTTTTAAAACTGTTAATCTTGTCCACACTGAATTTGCTTGCCACATATCCGTAGCTCTTATTTCATTTCTTTACGTTGGCCGGGAATGGATTTCTCTCTAATTTATGAATGTCAAATCTTCAAATCTTCAAAGCACTCGAGGATGACTTTCTCAACGAAGAAGGGGGTTTTCTTGTTTAATCTTGCCGATTAAGCAACCAGGTTTACACTAATAAGAAAAGTTTGTTATTTAGTGCAAGAGCAAACTTTTCAAAGCATTTTTCACACCTGCTTATTATCATTACACTTATTACTTGGCTTTCTTTGCGTCTTGAGAAGAACTGAAGCATCATTACCGTCAAAATTGATGCATACTCGACTCCAATCATTACATCTTATATTTTTATACCAAAGTGTACAATCTTAGAACAAGAATCATCCGTATGGGCGTCGCACATTGTAAGTATCGGTTTAGATTCTGCCTATGCATTGCATATAATGTAATATAAGGATGACTTTTCAGATATGGAATGGAATTTATAATTCTCTCCCTGAGATACCGATGTGATGTTGGTTGGCATTCACTCAATTGCTTTGCTCATGCATGTGCAGGAACGTTTGAGATATTTGCTTAAGTTGAAACTCTTCAATCTTGAAAGCATTTATATGTTCTCTATCTGCACTTGAAATAACTAAAATGTCTAATGATATGCTCAACAAGCACAAACTTTTGGAGGGGTTCGAAAGTAGTTGCAAACAAACTTGAAGAGATAAAAGAGTTTGCATGGTTGAGTTAGATCATCATTATGTATATGCAAGTATGTCGCTGCATTGGAAATTTTCATTTGCAACTGTCCGAGCGTGTGATTTAAATATTTTGTCGAATTTACACTCCATCACATTACATCACACATTCTTGTTTTCGGTCATCCAGCATTTTAATCTGTTTAAAGTGTACATGCTTTCTTAATTTGAAATCTTTATAATGTTCATGTTTTACACCAAATACATTCCATTATTTCGCACTTTGTCACTGTGAAATATAAAATATTTGTGATTCACTACACAAGTACAGATTTATTCATGTGTGATCCAAAACTAACACTAATTATATGACGAAAGAATTATATTATAATGTACAATTTGTGAGTTCATAATAACAAAAATATCAAACGTTAGTATTAAACTGTTGAAATTTGACATAAATTGATTCCCAGCAAGGCATCTTAGCATGCTTATGCATATATTGATATCGATATTCTGGAATTAAAATTGCCGACCTCAATGATTACTGAAGATTTGATGGATCTCAGTCCAGAATAAATTATTCTCAGTTCAAGGTGCCACATTAACCAAAGTCTGCATTACAATGAGTCACATATCAGAGTTGGATGAAGGGAATTATTTAAAATCCTGTTCCATTCGAATGACTTTGTTGCTGGAGATGAGAGAAACATATAGAAACATTCTTGACAGAATAAATTATTAGATAAGGACTTGTGTGCCTACATATTACACACCGTCAACCTCCCAAAAGTGTCAACTCTTTCATCCCCACTAAACATGTAAAGTAATTTTACCATAAGGGCGGGCAAGATGATCTTGGTTAGAAAAGGACCCTTCGACCCTTCGACAGCAGTGATGCTGACTAATATGTATCAGCATTATACATACAGATACCCTAATGGAGAGATAAATGTGTAAAATGTTAATGATGATGATCCCAAGACCCTTTTGTGTTCATTTTGTACAGATATACATATATACAACCTTATATTATATGTAGTATAGACACCACGTTGTATTGTAGTTTTCATTACATTTTCTAGCAAGTATGACACACATCAAGCACGCATTGGTTTATTTGACATTAATTTTCGCTCTGTTCTCTCATGGTTTCTATAATTGTACATAAAGCTCCACGAAGAAGTCTGCCTTTTGTAAGAATGGATTGTTATTATCTTTTGAACAAAATATTTTTTACTCGGAAGAGGAGGTCCATGCAATAATCATCTGTCTAATGTATGCACGCTGCATATGTGTGTATTTTATTTCACTCACTTTTGACTTTTGTGAAGCAAAAGCAACCCAAACTGAGCTTTATTAGGGTTGAAAAGTGGTATTATTGGTGGGTTGCTTTTGGAATTGGTTGGTTGGTGTGCATAAAACTTTTGAGCTAGCCTCTAACCTGTTGTGAAGGCGTTAATGAATAAGGTTTGGGTATAGTTTGGGAGAGTTAAAAAGTATTATTGAGAATCGAGTGTGGTGGTTTTGGTGAATTGAGCCATCCAAGTGACGGGAGTAAAGTCAAGTCCACGTCCAAGAGAACTGTTGTTAAGTAAAAGAAATGTCTTTTACAGTCTTGCTTGCAGAGTATTAAGATATAACAAAAGCAGTCTTTGGTCTGTTGTTATTGTTGTATGAAACTCCTTCTTCTTGTTCTTATAAATTTTGAAAGAAGTTGTAGGCAATCCACTTGGGTGGTCTTCTTCCAGACCTCCTGCAACGTTCTTCTTTCTCTCAACATCTTCATTCCGTACCACCCTAGATTTCCCATCTTTTGCCGAAGGCTGGCCCGCTCCAACAAATCTTACAAGTCCGCCACCAACCAATGCAATGATACCAACAACCAATCCATCCAACTACCAACAACAACCAACCATCATCCCAACAACGGGTTCCTTCGATTCGATTCAATTCTTTTAGTTTTGGTAAACTACAGATACATTGTTATATATATCTGTATTAAGCAGTTGTTGGATCATCTCATCTTCTTGAGTTGTCTCTTGAGAGTGAGAATAAGAGACTACGATGATGATTCCTCAGTACAGAGCCAGCAAGTAGCAAGATGAGATCATGAGTAGTACAGCAGTGTGGGGCAGGATGACCTCTCCAGAGTAGTATACTTTTTAATCGGAGGGATAAGGGTTCAATGAGGATGAATTGAGATCCAATCCAAAGGAATAATATCTTAGGTTAAAACTTCAGAAACGAGAGACCGGCTCATGAAGAAATAAATGTTCATTGTGCTATGTAAAATGAATCTGCTTTTCTGCTCCATTACATTCAACGATCAAATAAACTCTAGGAGCTGGAGGGTAACACAACCCTACGTCCAACAACCTCAACAACAGATATATCGAAATTTTAGATTGTGTTGGTTGTGTACGCGTATGTATATGTGTAGAGAGTTTACTTTTAAATCTTAAAACAATAAAGGCATTGTACAAAGCAGTGCCACATAAACAAGAAATACTGATGCTTAAGAAAGTGTTCCAATAACATGGCCTATATATGTACTTATTGTCGTATAACACTGAGCTATGAAAAAGCAGACCATTCAAATTGAGATAGATTTAAACACAGAATTTTTAATTCAAATCAAATTCAGTGTAGCAGAGACTGGTGAAAAACAATATGAAAAGCATTTACGTAAATTAGAATTTGATCTTGGTGTACAAAAACGGTTTCGTTTTTAGTATTGGTTTGAGGAGAATATTTAGTTGGGCTTGGTTAGTTTGTCTGTAACCTCGCCTTCTTCGCTGCGGATAGAGATATTCCTTGTTATGGCTTAGTTAGTCAGTAGAGTATACAACAATACACGCCATACAAGTTGATAGTTAGTTTGTACGGATTTTTAGCCTGAAGGAAATCTCTTAGGTATAATAATATGTACTACCGCAGTACGATATAGTTTATACTATGTATGTACGTAAAAAATATCTGTATACCAAGCAGCTTTTTTTCAGTCAAAGATTATCCTATGTGTGTATGGATCTTTTTCAAACCTCGAAAATGCATCCATCCTTCAACTTGGTTTCAAAAAACTCCTTCGATACAAAGTTGTTTCATGGACGCTGTTACTGCTGCCTGTTTGGTCCAACCTCTTCTTCATCCTATTCAGCATTCATTCTACTGCTTCCGAGTATTCTTCTTTCTTAGCACGGGATGGGAGCTGAGACTTTGACATCTCAATTCAAAAGACACACAAAACACAAAACTTGTGCTCTGCTCCTGTGGCATGGACCAACGAAGAAGTGGTTCGTTTTCATTCTCTTATTACCTTTTGCTAAGCAAGACCTACCTGTTGATGATGGGAACTCGGATACCAATGTGCCACCAGATTGACTTTGTATATATATCGTAGGGTATATAGACAAGATTTGAATTGAAGCTATAGGTTCAGTACTGATGACTGCATGAGGATGAAGGGAAGTGAAGCAGTTGGTTGATTTGCCACCTACAACAAAACAACAGTCAACTAGTTTCTTGACAGAAGAGTAACAAATGGAAAAGTTGAACCCTGATGGCTTACTTCAGCTTTTGATTTTATATTACAGAAAAGTTGGCCAATGACTAAACTAAAGTAGGATGGGTCATCCATTAGCTAAATACCTTCGAATGAAGGGGCATAATAAAATTGAGAAGCCTTTACTACAATTCCATAAGACACAATAGTGAATAGCAGCATGGATGAGAAAAAGGTCTGTTCTGTTGAGTGCGATGCATGCATGCAGGACATACATATAGGACCGCTCAACTGTTATTGCCTTGGATTGGTTGGCGTGGCATATGTCCCCGGATGTCGGGTTGGTTTGATCGAAGGGCCTGTATTCGAGGCTGGAGCCTTAGTATATAGTAACTACATGCATGAAGATGGCTACTGTTGAAGGGTCCAATTGAAAAGGACTGGCCAAAACCCAGCAGAAGAGGGAGGGGACCTCGCATTGTGTATCTCATGTTATAACAACCACTGACTTCTTGGGATGTCAATAATTGATTGAATATCTTCATCCATGACTCCCTTTGTCAGAAGTCACCCACACCTTACATAAGCCGACAACCGTTCAAAAGCCTAGGATTTTCATTGGAGGTCCGCTTATCATGAATAATGCCTATGTGCAAAATTCATTACAAATTGTTTAACTTATCTGTGGTACAGAAATTAAAATTTGATAATATCCTTAGACTACTCGTATAATTTGCAAATTTCTATACCTATCCCACACACCCACTCATCTCACAATAATCTTCGATCCTAATTGACCTGTTGTGCCACACCCATTCGCACCAGCATTATTTTTGCCCTGTATTATTGCAGTCCTAGGATCATGGGGTCGAGGATCGGTCCATCCACGCTGAAGGAATTCCGTTACGGTGACTCTTAAAAACTCCGAGTGTTTCAGTTCCTTCTTCTTGTTCTGATGGTGGTCCAGTGGGTACATGGATGTGGTTGAGGTTAAGAGAAGCTTGGAGCCATCCACCAAGCAAGCCAAGGATTATACATACCCTTCTTCTGCTGATACTGCTTAAATTCTATGCATCCATTCATTCATTCCCCAACTTGCCATCAAAGCAGTTACAACTCATTTTAACAGCGTCTCATCAATTCACTGAACTTCACTCTGCTCCAGTTCTGTTGGGGTTGCGTTGGTGTTTATGGTGTAAAGGAAGGAGAAGATTGAAGGGGTTGACAAAAGAGTAGTGAATTTAATAAGAGTTGTGAAATTTCTGGAGGAATGTTGTAAACAAATGAATGTTGTATTAAGCATTCCTTCCATCCAGAAGAATTGAGCGTGGTGGATGGAAGAATTGAAAGAAAGGGTGGCAGTGCTATTTTACGGAATTATTATTACTTGCACCCAAAGAGTGGTGTGTGCACCTTGTAATTTGGAAGGAATGAAGACATTATAGTTCATCACCACTCGCATTATTCTTTCAAAAGAGGAGGAAGAAGAAGAAGCCGTAGATATAATATAATGCATAGTGTTTCTTGGTGAGGATTTGAGGATAGAGAAGAAAAACTCGGCCTTTCTTGGTTTCAACAACCAACCATCCATCCCCACAGGCCATTTAGTATTTCCACATCTTTATAACAACACAACCAAGTCACCGCTATATTCTCCGTTTTTATAACTCAATTAAAACAAAATATGTTAACGTGAATTCAATGTGTAGTGAAATTTAATGTACTGACATTGCAATAAGTATGTATGGAAGAAATGTGTTTTGAGTTGTTATTATTGAATCGAGAGAAAGTTATGAACTAATATTGAGCGAGTGAAATTGATAACTCCTTGTTGGTTATCTATAGGTGGAGATAAACCAGTGTGTGTGTGAAATGTGATATTTACTCATTATTTGCATAAGTAAATAAATAAACATTGACTGATAAGTGAACAAAGTAAAGAAAGTGAAGAAATCTGGATTGAAGGCAGAGTGGGAGATTCGACTCCAAAGAAGTTTAAAAGAGATTTAATAAATAAAATATTTACTTAATCATTTCTGTTGTTTGTTGACATTTTATTTTACTCTACTCTGAATTTGTTAACTTTTAATACATAATAATGCAATTGTGTCAAACAGAGTTTAGATCGGTATCGGAATTATCGTTATTTTACATATTCTAGATTATTATTTACTTTTATATTGTGTGTGCTTTCTTTCGTTTTGTGGTGGTATGTTTATTGACAACTGATTATGATTACGTGAAAAGTGCTGCTAAACAAACTGTTTACTTACAAGTTTAAGTTATTTGGATTATAAGTCCTTGGCGGTGTGCCTTATTTTCATGGCACGGGAAGAAGGTCAACATTGACTTACACAATTATTCAAGAAAAGGAGGAGGAGGAGTGGGAAGAGAAGAGGACGCAGTTTTGTTGGTGTTATATTGCTCTGTTCTGATTCTGATGCTTCGTGATAAGTCATAACTTTGGTTCGGATGTGAGAATGCCAATAACAACACTGCGGAAACATCCATCATTGTCACTACTGTCCACGTCTTCACAATGAAAACAAGGATTTCTGCAGACAATGAAGCAGCGCTGTCGCCACAAAATTTGGAATTTTGGTGGAGGATGAGCTTTCCAAAGAGACAACGAAACTTCAAAAGTGTGGAAGCAGTGACGACGAGACTTGATTGATTTAACGAAAGTACAAAGGAATAAGTGCCTTCAATTTTAAAAAGGGGGGCGGCCTTACCAAGTAAAGACTGAAAAAGAAATGAAATCCAGAAATTCTGAGCCTTATCCTGCTTGGGCTAATGCCCAAGAGGCGCTCAAATATATAACAAAGGTGCTTATTTTATATATTTATTGTCTTTTTGGTTGGATCTTCGAAGGTGAAAGCGATAAAAAAACTTTCACTGAAAATCGTTGATAATTTGAGGTGTTAAGAATATGATATTCAGATTTTGTATTAGATATATAAGTAATGCATTATGCTCGTCTTTCTTGTAGCTTGGTTCTTCAAAATTGCATCTTTATTTTACAGATAGATTAAGTTGATTTAGTAATTGCATTTTTGAGCAACAAGTGGAAAATACTGATTTTGTTTGATTTAAGTAAAATGACTTTGGAACGGATGAAATGTTAATGAAAGTTAAGAGTCGTCAAAAATGAAAGGATTGTTGGCTCATTTTTGAATATTATGCATACTTTTGATTTTAGAGTCCTTGTGTTGACCTGGGATTTGGAGATAAGGGAAATATTTACAGTTTTTATGATGATTTACGATCACTGTGGTGGATCCTTATTTCCTTGCTCAAAAGATTTCATATCTCTCTTGGCATCGGTTTAATTTTGTTTTGACTTTTCCTTGATTACTCTCCTCTACATCACGACCACTTGACTGACCATTTGCCTGCCTGTCATAATTTGAATGTGCGGATGGTTCTTCTGGTGGTTGTTGGTCGTGGTAGTTTTATTGTTGGCTCTTCGGTTAATGGTTTGATTTTGAATGCAAAGAAAAGTGTCCCTGCTTCGTCATAAAATATACTGAAATAAAATTTGGAGTGAATTGAGGTTGGTTTACAGGACACGAGTTTCCAGTCTCAATTACTTATGACTATGCAATCAATGGCCATAACAATCAAAGTCACAAAGACCTTTTATTTTCTTCAGGGTGTTTTGCGGATCCCCAAATTCAATTTTTGTCATTTTTGGTATCCATTTCACTTATTTTGTGCGTTGAGCCACAAACAAGCTTCAAGAAAATTAAGATTTCATGTTTAATTGTTTTATGGGTACCAAACTACGGTCGGATCCATACCATCTCCATCCTATCTTTATGTTAATAAGCCAGAAATGCTTCCATATACTTTTCTCTATCCTCTACAATAATGAAGAATGTAATATCAGTATTTATTCAACTGTTACAAAATTTTGATAATAATTTGCTTATGTACTTCAGGGAAAAGCAAGAGGAAACAAAATTGGACTTTGGGTTCGTGGAGAATCACAAGAGCGTTTTGGTCTCTTCGGAAGATGGGCCGTGAGTCGAGGAGGGATAGTTATCTGTGTGGGAATCCTGGTTCTGTCCATTATATGCGGTGGTATCCAGAGCGTACGATTGGACACCACCCTGGCATCTTTATGGACACCAGGTAAGCTGACATATATTTATATCTATGTATTTCATTTTATGCATTGCTCAAAACAACATTCAAATTCCATTGTGGATATGGTGGGACTAACTTCCATTATTCCGTCTAAAATTACGACTCCACTTATCACACTTTATGACATGTTTTAAAGAGTCAGGATTCTGGTTATTTTTATGATTTCTCATCTTAATGCAGTCATCAACATGTCTGTAAGCTCTTAGTTAGCTGACTTTTGGAAGGTAGTTCATTGGGATGCACACAAGAGAAGAAGTAAATTAAATAAGAGAGAGTATTCGTTAGGTGGTCTTCAGGTTCAGGTGGACTAACTTGAACCTTGCAGTTGTCATAAGAATTCCTTCCTGATGCCCTACCTTTGCCTCCTTGTTTGTTAGCAAACCATAAGATCTTTCTTGTGTTACTTTGGGCTTGTTTTCTTGTTAATGTTACAGGTATTGTAATCATATATTACATCATTATATGTGGTTGTGTGGCTCCATGCATATCATGTTAAATTCAAGATGGGTCTAATCCATGTTGGGGAGGATTGAAAGGATTGAATTGAGACGTTGGTCAAAAGTGTCCAGTTGAAGGGCCGTAGGGTCGGGTTGACAATTAGATTTATCAAATTTTGGTTTTCATTTTATTACCACTCACGACGATGTACGTACGGGACTAACAGATATTCACTATCACTGGTTAAATCACTCACATGCTTAACTGAAAATTTTTATACAATTGGAGAAAGATATCTATATACCTAATGATGTAGAAAATAATATGACACTCAACTTTTGCGACCATATCAATACGGCCTTTCGATTCTAGCAGGTATGAGAAGAAGCAATTAGTCTTTTTTCATGTCTCTGGGTAGGTTCTTGTTGATAGCGCGTCCGTCCTTAAACTCGTCTGAGGATGAGTCTGATGAAGTCCCAGGACATGTATGTGCATTAGATTTCTGTCTTTATTATTTCTCGTTTGTCTGGACGAGATTTGAAATCACTAGTTGCGTCGTAATAATTATAATATTGTCACCTTTTCTGACTGATTGAAATGAATAAAACTGGTCTCCCTCAGGTTCGAAATATGGTGTCATGAATGCAGTCAAAGATACACGATTGTTAAAATATTAAGATAACGATTAAGTTAAACTGACAAAGCATCCGTTATATATCAATCGCGAACGACGTCATGAACTCAATATTTACGAATTATATTTCAAAATCACTAGATTTTATCCGTTTTACCAACAGATTCCGGTCGGCTTCTTCAAGAGCTGAATTATGTATCCAGAGTGTCCGGTCTCACAACTGATACAAATGAAATGATAATTCAAACACCAAAAGAAGATGGTCATCAATCGCTGTTGAATCCCAAAGCGTTGCTGGAACATCTTCAAGTGCTTCAGAAAGCACTATCAGTCACTACCGATCTGTATGATGTGTAAGTTGTGTTAAAAACCAAATAAATAATGAGTAATTTTACATTGAACATAAATGTGGTTTTATTATATAGGACGTGGAGCTTAAAAGACTTATGTTACTCTGCAAACATGGTAAGCAATCCGCGATTTTATTTTGCTAATAAACCATTTAATATGTAGGTTCAACACTTCATATAACGCGTTATATTTTTATGATTGGCAATCTATAATATTCCAATAAATTACAAGAAAATCTAACTCCAATACTATGTTTTTCAGATTCAATTTGAGCATCAATTCATTGATCAAATATTTGAGAAGATTTTCCCCTGTGTTATCATTACCCCTTTGGATTGCTTTTGGTAAGCATATTTTTAATACTCGCAGTTTTTATAAAAAGTAGGTATTTTTTGCAATCAATTTATCTATTCACAGGGAAGGTGCAAAACTCCTTGGTCCTGATTTCCCTATTCAAATTCCTGCATTTCGGGGACCAATGAAATGGACAAATTTGAACCCTCAAGAACTTCTCATGAAAGCAAAATCAGTTGGGGATGCCAATGTGGCGGATTTCCCGTTTGAAATTTTGGAAGGATTCATGCGTAGAGCTGGGATCGGTAGCGGTTATCAGGAGAAACCGTGTTTGAATCCTCAAGATCCCGAGTGTCCAGAAACTGCTCCGAACAAGGGATCTCGAACACCTCCTGACGTTGCTTCAATTTTGTCTCAAGGTTGTTTTGGATTTGCTCCCAGATTCATGCACTGGCCATCAGATCTAATAATTGGTAACAAAATTTTCAACAAATCAGGACACGTAGTAAAGTAAGTATACAATTTTTTGACTTATTCTTTAATGCCTCGTGATTCAACCGTGTCGTGACTCATTTGATTATATATGCAAACGTAGTGACACTTGGTCATATATTTTCATCTTGAGCGACTTCAAGAGCATGTCTGACTCTATGTGTTAATTTTCAACAGGGCGGGTGGTCTGATGTCAACAATTCAACTGATGTCCTCGTCGGAATTATTTGATTTCTTTCGTGAGACCTGGCGTTTGAACCACGTCACTGACTGGTCAGAATCGAAAGCACAGGCTGTTCTTACTGCATGGCAGACACGATTTGCCTTGGAAGTATCACAAGTGACAATGGATGATGATAGTAGCCAACAATTCAACTTTTATCCCTTTACTCCTGCTGGTTTAGATTCTGTTGTTGAAAGTGCGTCGCAGTTTTCATGGTCATGGGGAATGGCTAGGGTAGCAGGTGATTTATATAAACTAAAACGACTAAATTATATTCCCTTTAAACGATTGATGTCCTTAATACGAATTTATTGTGTTGAATATTTAGCGGTTATGATGACCTCCGTGGTAGTAGGAGTAGTATTTGGAGGAGGT
>JAQFZJ010001103.1:0-12717 GCA_034695645.1 Folsomia fimetaria
TCAACCACTGAACCGATCAAGCCCATCTTCGAACTCGTTCGTCGCATTGCCTATATGCATGTTTGTGCAAAATTTCACCAACATCGGTCAACGCGTTCTTGAGTTATCGCAACACAGACAGACAGACGGACGGACGGACAGACCGGGTACATAAGCCCTGGCTCGGGCTAAATAGGTGTAAAATGTAAAATTGCGAGCAATCCCCAATCAAAATTCAAAGGTCGTAGATGTGAAGGGCTTTTCAGTTTATCCAACTTGTGACAATGACATTTTCATTGTGATAATACGTCTTTTACCCTGTCAGTCACACATTGAAGGACAAAAATAGAAAAATAATATTATTTAATTTATCGTTTTCAAGTAGCTGGAAGAATGTCAGAAGTAGCAGAAAAGAAAGCTAAAACGGCAATTCGATATTAAAATTGCTGTTTTCGACCCTTTTCCTATGGCCTATTGGCTTGGCAACTCCACTTTTTTTTAGCTCGGCGTTGAAAATTGTCTAATTATAATAATTATTACCTTTATAAATTATAATTTTATAATTTGAATCAATTTTATAAACGAGAAATTTAATAAACAATTGAAGAATATTGTAAAATCACTGTCGATTGAGTTTGAGGAAAGGTTGAGGTCGACCTCCGCTGAGGAAGGGGACGATTTTCATTATTTATATGAATTGAGTCTGAGGAACTCCTCTCCCTCAAGTCTCCCTTCCGTGAGGAAGACTTGAGGGTGAAGAGGACCTTTTCATTATTAATATGGCCATAAGGTTTCAAAAATGGAGTGGATATAGAAAAGTATTATGTATTTCGTCTGACTGAGGTGGAAGGTCTTTTATTATTTATTGCATGCCTAATTTGGTTATATGGTCGTCATGTATGTACGTTGTTGATTTCTTGTCTCGGTTCTGTGTCAAAATGGGTGTAAAACGAGATATAAATGTGGCAAAGGTGGCACTGGCACGCTGCTGCTGCAAGGAACTGCATGGTTTACCTACTCCGGTTACAGCAGACATAATAAGAAACAAAGGATTTGGTTATTTCATTTTGTAAGTCATGTGGCGAGCTATAAGTGAGTGTCGCATATGTAGCCTTAAACTGTCAACTGTCAAATAATGCTCATCCACGATTATTTATACCATCCTCGTGTAAAGTTTCCTCTTTGGATGACAGACGGTTAAATTTCATGTAATTTAATGAGTCACTATATAAAGATGCAATTTTGCAAAATTAATTTATCTAAAAGTGCATTTGAATATCACTCATAGGTTTGCGCACATCGTTACGTGCACCAAGGTCGCGATTTCCGATGGGGTCTTGGTCTCTGCCACTTCCTTACAAAAGAGCTAGAATATGATCAAACGTTGGAACCTTGTCGCAACAAGCAGAGGAGAGGGCTGGAGGATTATGGCTTCTGTCAGGCTGGAACATCTGCAGACCTATTGGAAGACGACACAACGCTGTTAGGTGCTCCCGGTGCTTTCACCTGCCGTGGAATGGTCTACGGCATTTCCGTTTCGGACGATTATCTTCACAAAGATAGGAACCACTACCACACCCCAATGATGGATAATAGCACTGTGGACAAATACAGCTACTTGGGGATGTCTGTCGCAGGGGCACGTTTCTTTGGAAATTACTGGACCTATGTTTCCGGAGCCCCAAAAGCAGCTCTTGGATCAGGACAAGTTATTTTTTATACGAAGGTGAGATGTTATTTTTTATTAAATTTTGTGCGCTTATATGAAACCCGTGTGTTTGCATAATGATCTCATTGAATTTATTTTCTGGACACGTCACGCTTTTAAACCTGTGATGATAAGGTGGTGTGATATTCTTGTGTTACGTATTGTGCGTCTGTGAGCAGATAATACAGTCACGAAAATCAATCACTTTTTGTATTATTACTCAAGTAAATCCTCTGATCCTTCTCTTATCTTTGTCAATAAAGGAGCATTTACCTATAGATATCTTAAATAAAGAATGGACAGATGTGTCCATTAGGCATTATTCATCCACTTCAAAAAAGTGTCCGACCATTTCATCCCAACAACCAACCAACCACTCTGGCCATGCATACGATGTCTCTCTACCTTTTTCTAAGTACAATTGTTATTGTTTGTTTATATTTCGTACGCATATCGCATAATATTGAACAATGGGTTCCACATGAGGGATATTATGTTGTTGAGATGAACTTAACAATTGTGGGCTGTGTGAGACAGACATTATCATCAACTCTGGCTTTTTTCTTGCCCTCTCAGAACAGCCTGAAATGCAATGTAAATGCCAAGCCTATATTTTATTGAGCAAAAGCAATTTCATCTGTCGCGTATGAATTCAATTTCTCCCATCCATCCACCATTTGCATTTGTTGACTTTGGTGAGATTGAGCAAACTCACCTTCATCCAATCTGGTCAAAAAAAATTCAATCTCGAATCAAATTGATTTTTATGAAATGTATTAGTGTGCACCTTTGTTGACATTATAAAATAAAAATCAATTTCCCACTCAATTGGATAATGTAGAAGGCTTGGCTGAGCGAGCTGTCCAGAGAAAACTCTTTCTGCAGGCGTCTGTCTCTGTTGAACTTATGCATGAGAGATTTTGTTGGCATATGTGATATGAATTATGTTATGTCAAGTCAAGATTATGTCCATTAAACTTACTTATATTTTTATTCATACCCATTCCGTTTCATTTCATTCCAGTCAACAAACTAACTTCTTCTAACCAATTGTCTCGACCCACTGCAAAGTCATTAAAGAGACCACAGTTGACCATTTCACTTATTCTGCTCCTCCTGTCCTGCCCGTCAGGTAGTGATGCAGTTATCTTCAGAAGACAAATCCTCATTTTAAAACTAATATTAGATTCCGAATGTTACACGAGACTTGTTTTAAAATGTACTTTAAAATGACCATCAAGGTAGTTGTCCCATTCATATTTATTCAGTCTGAGTTAGTTCATGCATGGATGAAACTCAATATTGAGAATTTTAAACTTTTGACTTCATTCTTTTCTTCGTGGGCAGGCGACAGCCCACAGGGAAATAATGGATGTAATGTGAGTTGGTCATTGTTCGTTCCCTTCATTGTTGATATGTTGTATGATAAAAGTCTTCGAGTTTGCCACACCACTGACCAAAATCACTTGAATTTTGCTGGACCCCTTACTTGACCGCACACGACCAAGACCACGAAATGGAATAATATGATAATACAAGATGAACGTTTTATCCGATTTTCATCTTCAATTGTTCTTGCATGCTGTATTCTTCTATCTGCCATATGTGTGGTGTTGGATATGATCTATTTGTTATTGTGACGCTGATGGTGACTAATTATACGTAATGCAATAAGAATACTCATTATAAAGCCTATTTCTCACAGTCATCATATGTTTCACGGGTTTATATACATAAAGCATTGTATGGAAAGTTAGAGCCGAAATTGAATATACGTACAATTTACCAACATTTTAATTTCAGAGCAATGATTCACACATGTTAAAAGTGGAAGCCGAGCTAACTGGTGAAGGTTTTGCATTCAGTTATGGAAATGCCCTAGCCATTCTAGATGTGAATGGAGACGGGTAAGTTAAATCTTCCTTCTTGATTAATAATGTAATTTAGGATGGGACAATTTTTAAATGCAAAATTATGTATTGGAAATAGAAAACCGGATTTGGTTGTGGGAGCCCCGTTCTACGTGGACGAGAAAGACGCTGGAGGAGCCGCTTATGTTTATCTCAACAATCAAGGATTTCGTAAAAATCATCCATACGTCCGTCTCACCGGGTCGAGAGAGTCCCGATTCGGAAGCGCACTATCAACTGCTGGTGACCTGAACAAAGACGGATTTGAGGATTTGGCTGTTGGAGCTCCGTACTCGGATGAAGGATATGGTTCAGTTTACATCTTTTTAGGATCTAAGGATGGGATTATCAAAGATCCAACTCAGGTAGATGTTCAATTTGTCCAAATTTATGCAATAAACTAAAGTTTTGCCTACATTTCAGATTATTAAAGCTTCCGAGTCCTTCAAATTCATCAGAACATTTGGTTATTCTCTGAGTGGTGGAGTGGATCTTGACCAAAATTCATATCCGGATCTTCTCGTAGGGGCATTCGACACGGACATATCCATTTTACTCAGGGCTAGACCTATCATTGACATTCATACTGAAGTTTTAGGGAATCTGACTAATATTGATCCCAACTCGGTTGGATGTGCCGCAATGCCCAATGCTGATCAACCATGGTAAATGATAATTTGTATACAAGGTTATATAGATATATACAAAATCTAAGTAAGTATCTGAAAACTTATGAACTGGAAATGACTACACGCTTCGAAACACATGTAACTTCTGGAAGTACAACTTTTTAATTATATTTCTTTACAATCATGAGGTTGGAGAGATTATGTATGTGGTTGTAAATATTTCTTTTTACATGACTTGAACAACCATAGTTCTTTCTTGATGAACATTTTGTAACGGAGGTTGAAGGGTGTTAGTTCTTTTTTGTGTTTGGTAACAAATGTTGAGAAGGCAAGAGATTTAACCCCATATTTTATCACCAGTTTAAGATTTCAAGATAACAAACATTTAACATATTTAACTCTAAGCTACTTCACTTGCACTCGTTCTATAACAAGTATTTCTCATTTACAATTTAGATAATATTTGTACATAATTTAGTTTGTTTCTCAGTCTGACTCTATCAATGCACATTCGTTTAGTGTAAAACTCGGACTTCATTTTGACAATCCCAATTCTGAGGGGGTTTGAAACTTTTGTCTTAATAAAATTTAAAAATTAGCGCCAAGCGAACAAATAATTCAGGAAATATTCTCATTAAACGTTATTCCAGGATTTCTGTACCGAATGGGGTGATTGGATTCAAATCTGAGTTTTACATGAAACTGATGCATTCATTGTACTTGCACATCTAGAATGTAAAAAAAACTTCCACATAATTAGAATATATATATAGTAATGGTAAAGATCTATTTCAGTGTGTATATGGATAATGATTTAAAATGGCAGTGATTTAAGAGCGTATTTTTTTGTTACAGTTTTGATCTCAAGGCTTGTTTCGAAATCAGAGGGGTGACTCAAGTGCGGGCTGCATCGTTTCAGATTGAGTACAAAATTGAAGCAGAGACTTTCCTTGAAGGGAAAAAGTTCTCACGCGTCATTTTCCTAAAAGGTAACACCGACCGACCTCAGGTTGTCAACCAGACGATTACTGTGAGGAAAAGTGACGTTTCTAATAGACATTGTTCCAAAGAGATTGTATTTCTCAGGGTAAGCACTCATTTCATTTTAAAAGAATGCAAATGTCTTACGATGGAATTTTATACTCTTGATTTTTATAATTTGCAGGAAGGAACAAGAGATATTCAATCTCCAATCGCGTTCAAGTTGACATACACTTTAATTCAAAGAGAACCAGAGTATCATCCCAACTCTGGTATTTTACCAAATATCCAGAACTATCCAATTCTCAATCAGCAAGAAGCTTCCAAAATAGTTTTGGCACAATTTGAAAAAGACTGCGGTGAAAATGACCTGTGTGAAAGTGATTTGTTTGTCAAAGCTTCCGCTGATCTGGATACAGATGAGACAGGCAACTATCTTTTGGTGCTGGGAAGAAATAAAGACATTGTTCTGAATATTTCCATCGGCAACTTTGGAGAACCTGCCTATGAAGCTATGATGTATATTTCCCATCCAAAGTCCATGTCATACATTGGACTAATGGAAGATGTAAGCAAAATATTATGTTGTGTATCCTTGCAATTTTTGCATGTATTTAATTGTATTAATATAATTTATAGCAACTGAAGAAGGGCCTAGGGTGCACCCCGTTCAACGGCAGTTTAGTCATTTGCACTCTCGGCAACCCGTACAAACGTCAAGCCACTAATTTAGGAGACTTCCAAATCATGGGGCTAAAATTTGACGCCAAAAACTTAAAAGACATTGAAACTAGGCTAAATTTCCATATCTGGGCTAACTCGACTTCTATTGAGCCGGATGATCAAAATGATGGAGTTCAACTTATTGTCACTGTAATTAAGTTGGCAGAGCTTTCAATTCAGGGGTGAGTATAATTTTATTTGTGTCTGGAGCATCTTAATTTTTATAGCTTTGCATTGAGTAACGCAAATAAATGTATTCTTAGACGTGTTGAACCTGAAAAGTCTTTCTATGGGGGCACCATTGTTGGAGAGTCAGCCATCAAGTCCTTTGCGGAGGTGGGGCCCAAAATCACACATTATTATGACATTTGGAACGCTGGACCTTGGAAAGGTAATTCAATCATTTATTTCATTATATATTTACGAGTATTATTAATATTATTGTTATCCTTGAAAAGCATCCGTTTTCAATGTGGACATATGGTGGCCACATCAAGTAGAAAATGGAAAATCACAAGGAAAATGGTTGTTATATCTTGAACAACCTCCAGTGCTGGATGGCGATGGTCATTGTGTTCTTCCCAGTAACGTCACCAATGTGCTTCACCTTAGAAATAAACGAGAAACAGAAACTGTTATTGCTCCACAGAAGGAGCGTGATTCTAACGGAAAGATTAAAACTTTTGTGGAGATGGTAAGTAAAATATATTTGCACCACTACATTCCTCGAATTTCTGTGGCGTGGTTAGTATAAACCAAATTTACATTCTGTTCCAATTTAAACAGCTTGCTGATTTTGATATTGATGTACTTTATTTAAACTTTTTGTTTTCAGAATTGTGTTCGTGGTTCAGCAAAGTGCTTTAAAATAGAGTGTACCATACGGAACCTCCTCGCTTTAGAGTCTGCAGTCATTAAGATTCATTCGAGGTGAGTGTTATCTCATTACTTTCACAGTTTTCTTCATTCGTAACCGCAGAGTAGTAATAATAGAATGATTTACTCACAGATTATGGAACGCTACATTGGTGGAGGATTACCCAACGGTGGACGAAGTAAGAATTAGGTCCCGTGCCGTGATCCGAATATCAGACGAAATCCGGCAGGATCCGGTGAATGATGTCGCAATGGCGGTGTCAACATGTTATCCAGATCTCAAGCTGAAGGTGGAACTTGAAGGCATTGCATGGTGGATTTATGCTGCGTCTATCCTGGCAGGCATTATTCTACTATCGCTTATCGTATACTGTTTATATAGAACAGGATTTTTCAAAAGAAGACGACCTGTTCCAACCCACACTGCCAGTGTTTCTAGATCCTAGTATTAAATTATGAAAACTAGTTCATATCGATTTTAATAATTATTTTACATTTAAGATGACGACGTTAGTTAACTATTGCGCTGTAAATTGTATTATAAATGTTAATGTAAATAGTCTACTAGATGACGTGATATGTAAATATGTTCAATACATATACACCACTGTACTCCCGAAAGAAACAGTGAAAGCATTAAAACATTTTGATGACCATACACTATTTGTTGGCAAAATAACTTATTAAAAGTCTATAATATGAATTGCATGACACGATTTGTTTCCCTGAACAATTAGGTGGATGATGTACGAGTATATATGAAATTCTCACACAAAAAATGTTATAAACAGTGCAAAACTGCAGATAAACTTCAAAAATCCAACCACACAACTTCAAAAATTACAGTTTGGCATACAAAGTAGGATGAGTTTATTTCTGAACAAATAACAATACCGTGTCATATTTAAGATAATAGCGAATACAAAAATATCACAGAAATATAATTTCTTAAATAATAACGTTAACTTAAAATACCAGTAAGCAGCTATTATAACTATTATTTTCTCCTATCCTTCTTACACATTTGAACTTTTTGAAAATTTTGTACATGGGTGAAATTACACGATATAATGTACATTTCCTAGAATAAACTAGAGTTATTTCAACATTCCGAAGATTTCTGATTTGAAGAAAAATTGCTTAATTGGATAGACAATTTATTTTTACTGTTACGAATGGGAGAGTTTTTAGCAATTTGTTTTCCCATTACATCACGGTTACCAGGATAAGTTGTCCCATAGCTGTCGACAGATAAACAGACTGAGGATTCTTGAATTTTCTCCAAATTCCGTGTTAAAATGGAGATATTATTGTTCTCGTTTTTGTTAATATCAATATTGGAAGCTTTATTGTCACAAGTTGAGGCTAGTACGGACCCTTTACTTTCGCAACTAGTGCCATTGTTACCTCTTGAGGCATAGTAAACGGCTGCGGCAGTTTGGACAATCAAATCATTTTGAACCATGCTGGGGGAGTAACTTCCATACTGCGAATCAGTAAGGGACCTTCCATCGCCTTCGTCCCTCTCTTTGGAAAAGTCACTCGGAGAACTTTTGGAACTTGAAGTAGAGGATCCGCTCATATCATGGTGGACAAGTTCAGCAAGGTTCAGACTAATCGGTGAAATCTCTGCCGTGGTTACGAAAGGGCCACTCCCGTTTTTTGGATGCATCCTTCCCTTTAGCAATCGCTTAGATGAGAGACCTTTTCTTCCTGGGGTGGAGGATTTTGGTGGCGTGCTATCTGGAGCAGAGTCATCTGCTAAGGAAAGTTGATCAAAAGTACTCATAGTGTCATCAACGCTCATGTTTCCACCATCCGTGTCACTCTTGTTCCCACTTGAATTTTCAATTGGTCCAAGTGAACCCCAGTTCGACAAGAGCAGTTTAGATAGTGAAGGAGCTAGCCCGAGACCAACATTACGTTCTTGATAAACATCAGTTAGTGGAATGTCTCTTCCTATAGGAGATGATTTTGTGAGACGATCAGGAAAGTTTGTGGATCGAATTGGGGGTGGTGGTTGTTCTTTCTCCTTTTGGATAGCAAATGTATTACGGCTAGCTAACCAGGGTTTGAGTTCAGTTCCATTATTGGTACTTTGCATCTTATTGGCATTTGCTGCAGCTAGTTCGTTCATTTTCCAAGTTACCCTTTTGCCAGCAGTGGACACGGAATTGGAATTTGATGACTTGGATGTGCGTTGAATAAATCTGCCAGCCTTTTTTGTTGGTGAAATTTTAAATTCGGTAGCACCCTCAAGAAACGCATCAGGAGGGTTGCCTGGGATTGGAGGTGCTCGGCGTCGAACTGTAGTAAGTCCATTTTCCCAATCTGCCATGGAACTACCACTACTTGAACTATCTGCGCGTTCTACTGCGATGTTTTGATAAGTTCTATTGGCAAGATTATTTGTCTTTCTGAGAACTGGGATGGGTTTTCCATTAGGAATGGGAGGAGGTAACATTGATCCGTTCAAGTTGGAGAATTTAAGTTCAATGTTGGTCCTCTGCCTTGGTTCTGTGCTAGTGTTGGTGTGGCCATCGGGTTCACCACGGCTGCGTACATAGCTAGTGAAAGCTCCCTTTCCCATACCAATAGGTTGTCGAGCAGGTAGATAAGCGGGACCTTGCATGGCTGTTCCGACATTGGAAAGTTCGCAGAGTTCTTCTGTTCCCAATTCCAAACTTTCCAGAGAAAGGCTCCGATCAAAAGTCCCCGGATGGTCAGTAGTGTCATGAGTTTCTGTTGGAATGCAAAATAAATTTTAGTTTTGATTTTAATTTGTCATTTACAAAGCATGCAAGGGTTAATGCCAAAATTATTTCTTACCAAATAATGCCAGTGTGGCTTGTAATACAAGTTGAAGCATCCTCATTGTGACGTGTTGGCCAATACCAACAATCACCTCATTTTCACCAACTTCGATCAAATCAAAACCTACAATAAACAACATGAGATCAATACTAACTCCATAAAACCGTAAATCATTCATGAGAATAAAATTGAACAAATTCAAATTACCAAGAGAAGCTAAAAGTTCGTGACATCCAACTATTCCCCACAATTTGACATTGATCTTCACTTCAACATTTTCCACTTCTAAATTTTTTGTAGCTAACTCCGCAATAGCTTGTCTCAAGATGGAAATCACTTCTCCTCCAGCTTCCGGAGTGGACAAAAGCTTCGAAAGTGCGTTCAATGATTGTGGTGACAAGCCTAAAAATTAAATATCACATTTTACAATGGTTCATCTCTCCAAATCTTACAAGTAATAAATTGGAGAAAACGTCTTACCAAGAACAGCTTGAAGATTAGCGCTACATTTGACCAATTTTTCGCCAGGATCGGATTGAGGGAAAAAAACAGCGGCAGGCAGTCCATTCGACGCTGGCTCAAAACGGAAACCCACTGATATCAAGACATCTTTCCAACCCGTAGCATTCCCGACTTTGTTTTCAATACTTTTCTGCGTAGTGTACATCGCATTCTTCTGGCCATTGCTTATTCGTTGAAGTGATTTTTCCACCTACACAAAAAAATGTATGGACTGTTAATTTCGCATTTTGAAACATTTGTTATAAAGAGATAATTATAATGCACACTAACCAAATGAAGGCTGACTCTAAGCGCATCTCTTGAGCGTTCTGGACTCTTCATCAACTCCCACATAGCTTGGCTGGTCAATGTAATCTTATTTGATAACTGAACATCAGAGCCCAATAATAAGTAACCCGACCAGTTTGCAGGATGTGAAAAATGTTTTGTATGTTGGACTGTCAACATTGCTTCGGTCAAACTATGACTGACTTTGGATCCTTGCAGTAGAGATGCGTAAAACGCACGGAAGAAGATTTTTGAAGCTGTCTCAGGAACTGGCCACAATGTTACAAGGACGGACATGGCTCCAGCAGCGAGCAACGCTTTTGTTAATGCAATTACACTATCTGCATGTGCTAAGCCCATTTTATCCCTGGTGTGGCAAGAGCTAAGAACAACAAGTTTTGCATTCAACCGGAGCTTAAGAATATCTGCGGCAGTGAGTAAGTAGTCAGAGAAAGGTGAAAGGTCTCCATTTCCGTCCCCTCCATTATTTCCATCAGAAGAATTTCCATCACTTTTTGGAGAGTTGGAAATTGATTCTCCGCTGTTTATTCCACCAGGAGAAAGTACAATGGCTGACAACTTCCAGGAAATATGAGTTGCCAAATGAATACACTCTGCATTGGAAATTTCGTTAAGAACACTTTCTTTCGTGGCTTTAGCACCTGTGAGCGGCTGGCATTGCAAAATTTCTGAAATCATATTGGCCTCATTTTGAGCTCGAGGAATGTCATCCCATCCCCACTGTTCGGTGATGGCTGGAGAAAGTGTTGGATTTCCCACGACGAGAGGAATACTGGTCTCTGTTTTGGACTTGCATCTCCCTCCACTTCGAATGGAAGAGATGGATGGGGCCAAAATAAGCTTGAACTTTTCGCATAAATATTCTTCCGATGTACAGCTTCTCAGAATGGGGAAGGGGACTAGAAGGAGATCCGTCTCAAGGACGAGAACCAGTTCCTTGAAGCAAGTATGATCAAGAACGTTAAGTTCTTCTTCAAACGGTGCAATAAGCATTTGGTACAAAGAGCGAAGACAAGACGGTCCTTGCCACGAACTTCGACGAGTACGTGTTGAACCTCTGGTTGATGCACTTTTAACACTACCAGTGGCACTTCCCACACTAAATAGACTTGACAGACTGTAACTGCTGCAATTGAAGCGATGGTTGCGACTGACCATTCTTAGGAAACCAGTCTTGTCATTATCTTGGTTGAGCTTATCACCCAATTCTTCAAGGTGTTGAGACCACAAGTCATTTTGTCCTTCACCCTCTGACTCTCCACCGCATAAGTTCCTCGTACTCCCAGACACGTTGTAGTCGATTCCCAAGGCATCTCGAGTCCCTTCTATGTAACGCTCGAGCAAGGTGCCCATACTTGTGACTCCATCCTCATCTTCATCATTACTGATGCAGGATTCGTTAAACTTGACGATCCCTTAAAAACATTACAATTTTTTAGTAATTCAGACAATTTAATAACAAATGCCAATTGTTGTATGTAAGTAAATTTCAAATATACCTCTATCAGGAATAAGAAGCCAGGAATATAGGTAATCTCCAGCAATACTGAAATACAATACGGCTACCCTGTGGCGATTAACGCGTTGAATAAGTGAATCCACGCTATTAATCAGACTGCTGGATAGGGTAGCCATTGCCAAAGGGTCCCCTGAAATCTTGCCATTTCCCACAAATTCCCCTTTGTTGCTGAGCAGTGTAGAGTTTGCCAGGGTCCTGCTTTTCTCGGCGAAAAGGAGAGTAAGATCTGTTCTTCCCATTTGAACCAAAATCCTTTGAAGTGCTTGATAAGATGCAATTTGCTGGTCAAACAGAGCTAAAGAATACTCACTACCCGACCCATAAGTATTTTGTCGGATTGTTTCCAAGAGGTCGGATGATTTCTCTAGGTGCGCTTGAGCCGATTCTAAATCCCCATGTCGCCAGAACGCAAGTCCAAGAAAATGACGAATTTTGGCTTCCTCTTCTTTTGCATCATGGGTTTCCACTAATTGCAATCCTTGTTGCAGATATGCAATGGCTTGAATGTTGTCACCCAAAGCGTATTGGATTCGTCCTGTTAAATCAAAGAGATACATAAATATTTATTTTTGATGTTTGGTAGTATCCGAACCAAATAACATTGAGCCGTCGTGGCTGCAAATTGCTGGTCTGTGAGAGGGGCACCGTCCTACATGTTCATCTCGAAATTTTCATTGCTTTCCTTAATTTGATTTTTCAAAACTTTATTTTAAAATTCACCCTTCATCGCTTATCGAAGGACCTACGATTTTTCAGATAAGCGCAACA
>JAQFZJ010001104.1:0-12691 GCA_034695645.1 Folsomia fimetaria
CAAAACCTTCCAAAAAGAAAGTTCAACCATCCGAGAGTTTAGAGATTGAACGGGATGTACTGGACTATCGAGAAGGTATAACAACCTCATTTTCATTACAATTAAACAAATTCTTACATTTTGTAATTACATTCTGATTGAAGTTTGTGGTGTAAGACCTTTGGCACGTCACAGTCGTATTGTTGGGGGAAGTCCATCTATTCATGGTGCGTTGTATTTTGTATATCTGTGTGTGTAACAGAATAACCAACTATGGTGTTCATTTACAGGGAATTGGCCGTGGCATGCATTAGTTAAAGAAACCGTGTGGTGGGGGATATTTAGCAAAATTAAGTGTGGTGGAGTCCTTATAGGTCCACAACATGGTACGCATATTATATTATATAAATGTTCTTACATTCTTGATATTTAAAATGTAATTCAAATGGGATTTTACAATTGTCATCCTCAGTTTTAACCGCTGCTCATTGTGGACCACAGCACACAGGGACCTTATCTGTTGTGTTGGGTGGGTTGACGGACTCTGATAACCCGAGTTCTCATACCGTGACGAAAGGTGTCCGTCGAGTGATTCGTCACCCCCAGTTCAATCAACGATCATATGAAAACGACATTGCAATTTTGGAACTGGATAGCCCTGTCCAATTCCAACCTCATGTTGTACCAATATGTTTACCAGATCTGAAAGAGACTTTTGTTGGCAAAAAGGGATTTGTTACGGGCATGGGATTGCTCAAGCATGGTAAAAAATACGTTTGGACGAAATTGATCTCATGGTTGAATTGTTTCCTGGCTGGAATTGCGATGATAGCGTGATTAATTTCTAGATGGTGAAAGACCTTCAACGTTATACGAAGTGGATGTTCCAATCCTCAACAACACCGATTGTCAGGTGAAGGGGGAGAACATATTAATATTAAATATAAATTTAAATTCAATATAAATATTAATTAAATTAACAGAAAATGTTCCGAAAATCTGGAAATATGAAACCGATTAAACCTAGCAAGTCCCTTTTATATTTCTCTGTGTTTTATGATAAATTTAAAGATCGAATTAACACTGATTAAAACATATTTGAACTTTAACGCAGATGTGCAACTTAAATTTATCATTTTATCTGTATTTTCAGGCTTTATATGTGCAGGTTATCGCCACGGGCGAAAAGATAGTTGTGGAGGTATTGCGATATTATTTTTGTTTATTTTCTAATGACACCACCGTAGTTAAATGCTATCATTTTTATTTTCAGGAGATAGTGGTATGTGAAAGTTTACTAATATATTACAGATATATAGTTGTTTCTTGTTAAAGGGTTGTATTTTAAACAATTCTAGGAGGTCCACTCTCAGTAAAGCGTAACAATGGTCAATGGGTTTTAGCCGGAACAGTTTCCCATGGGATTAAATGTGCAGTACCAAATCAACCAGGCATTTACATGAGGTGGTTTGCATATATAAAATATAGAAATTTATTAAAGTTAAAATATTAATAATAAATATATATTATTGATTATTCAGAACCACATGGTATCTGCCGTGGATAGAAAAAGTTCTACGATCTGCAAGGAAAGATTTACCAAAATGTTACGGGCCAGGTCCAGTTTGTGACCGTCCTCAAGCAAGATCGGGTGTCTTGATGGACACTCTTTTCAGAATATTCAGAATTACCAGGAGACTGTGGAAAACACGAAAATGATTCCATTGTTCTCGTCGTAGGATATAATGAATGATCTGGATACCATATACAAAAAATTTACATTTTGTACAGGGGTTATATCATGGATAAGAAGGTAGGTTAGGTTATACATATAATGGTGTTTTAGTCCAAACAATTACCAGTATTAAAATTATAAAAAACATATTCTATACAATACAAAATACAATGAATAAAAGCAGCATACTGTGGAACTGGAAGCTTACATATTTTATTTATTGCATGGGAAGTTTACTTCCAGTGAGCGGAACGGAAAATGATTCGTTGATAAAAAGGATGACGTTGCCGAGTTTCTTTTTTTATAAACAAAGGATTTAAATTGATGGTTCAGGGTGACTTAACAGAAATTGCACAAGTTTCTTTTTGCACTGGAGTTGGCTGGAGATGTGGAGATACAATCGCATATTTTTTATCATCTTTGGAAGAACTGCTTTTCTAAGATGAATAACAAATTTTGCATGCGTTGAATAGCACTCGGATAGTACGACCAGATTCTTCTTTCATGCCCGCTGGCAAAATTGACGTTGATTAACAAATAATTATCACAAAAGCTTTTACGGTTGCATTGAATAGAGATAACCACGTCTTAGGTTTTCAAAGAAATGAGTAAGGGATATATTTCCAGGCGCAAGAAATGATATGAGGTACATTAATTAGGCAATGTAGTAAACTACATATCCATCATGGGTGAACAAGAACGTGAGAAAAAGTTGAAATATTCAGAATATAAAAGGAAACTTTTCTGCTGAATATTCCATTCTGATTTATAGAGCATTTTTGGAGAAAACTTTCAAGGAAAATATTAAAGTTAAATATGAAATCTTACATCGCTATTGTACTTGTCGGCTGCCTAGTTGTAGCATCGTTGGCGCAAGAACATATGTCAGCTCCTGAACTTGTTCCTGGAGCCCCTGCAGTAGAGTATGCTTCATTGACTGAAGACGAGACTGCCGGAGGTAACTATACAGTCAAATATAGTCATACAGTGATATTGTTTACATTGCATTTAATTGGATGTGAAATTATGATTTTCAGCTCGTAATAAGAGACAGTTCGGATATGGCGGTTACGGACGCCGAGGTTTTGGGGGAGGCTATGGTGGGTACGGGAGAGGTTTGTGTGAAATATTCATATATATGTATGTTCAATTAATTTGATTATTTAATGTTAATTCATGATTAATTTATGATTTAGGCTTTGGAGGAGGCTACGGGGGTGGATATGGTGGGGGATACGGTGGGGGATACGGTGGCTATGGTGGATATGGACGTAAGCATTTGAAATCTCGACATTGATTCGAAATTCAAATATTTATGTTATGTCTGTTTTTCTTTCAGGTTAAAACGGTATTATGATGCACTTAAGTTCAATCAACAACGCAAATCTGTAACAACGTCTGTGATAACTTTCATTAATTTCAAAATTTACTTGATTGTTAATTACTCTTTTTACAATTTCAACCAGAAATAAATTTCTTTCTGATTATGATTTAATTCAAACGTCCATATTGAATGATTTATTATTGGGTACTCCGAACTGGTAAAATATTATCCTTCATCATAAGTTCACATATTTATTTACGTGAGGTCATAAGAATGTATAATGATGATGTTACATTTGTAATAAAATGCTTAATTTATTTTCGACAATTCGAAATTCGAAATTGTGTTTGCAGATTAAAAATACAAGAATATTTAACTAGATTCTGCTTAGTTGTAACCGATAATCGTGCATAGACATAAAGGTGTATGGAAAAGGTTGCAACAGAAAGTCAATTCAAAAGCCATTTATACTGCAAAATACATGTATTCGCAGTTATTACTATGAGATCACTGCGGCTGGAATTGTAGTATTCCGCTGCAGACAAAAAACCGCTTAAATCCAACTTTATCCAGATCTCTTTGTTCATTACCAGCGTATAAAATCAAGTTCGTAACTCCTACAAATGCTTTTCTTTCCCGTATTATTATCCTCCAGAAAATATCACCACCTTAGAAAGCACAAAAAAACTGATTACTGTTGTCTATCCTCCCTGGAATTATATCCATTCCATGCATTAACTTCCATCGATCCACAAAATGTACATAGTATTGGAATTTCCAAAAATTGCGGCTTACAAAGTGGAATAATAAATTCCACCCTTTGTTATCCAATAATTGCACGGCGTTGGTGGTAGTGATGATATCATTGTACTGATTTTCACTAAGATTCTAGTTCACGCTTTAACATATACACCATCAACCGTGATGTTCGTCGTCACCGTCACTATTGAAAGACTGAAAGTAGCAAAAAAAAGTAGAAAAAATCGCTGACTCGCTGACGTATGAAATCCGAGAACTGTTTTCATTGTGGACTATACACTTGCATGATCTTAACTATGTTATACATATATAGACGGTTTGACTTTCTTTTCTTTTGTTGCAAAAATATTTCACAGAACATTAAATTACTGGACAAATATCCTCGTGAAATCAGATTTTTTATGAAGGATGACTTGGGTTACGCATCCTCACCTGTACATTTTTGTAATCCGATGAAAAGGTATAAAATCCGCGTCCTGCTTCACCGAAACATTCCAGAAGAAATCAATCCTTTTAAAGTTGAACAGCTTTTCATTTCGGCATACACGTCCTGCCTCCACAATGAATAAAATCATTTTAACAATTTTTGTGGTCGTCTGCGCCGTCACATTATCCAATTCTCTTCCATTGGACGAAAAACCTCTCCCCCTGATTAGAGAAATTCGTCCAGCGGCACTCCCACAAGGCGACTTCATCGGCATTGGAATCGATGAAGGACAAGAGCTAGCCGGCAGACAGAAACGACACTATTATGGGGGTAATTATTAACAAACAGATGTCTGAAAATTACACTGAAATTTGTTGACACTATCTTATCAATTTCAGGTTACGGAGGGTATGGAGGGTACGGTGGGGGGTATGGCGGAGGCTTCGGTAAGAGATTATCTGCAATTTAATCTATTCTGAACTGCATTATTGTCTTTATACAATTTCTAATTTACTGTCTCTGATTAAATTTCAGGGGGCTATGGCGGATACGGTATGATAAATGATTACAAAATGTTAATGTACATAATATGAATTTTATTTTTTAGGTGGATACGGATTTTACGGATAAAAAACAAAGCAAATGCCAGTAATTGCTCTTGGAAATCATCTTACTCTTTAATAGCTCTCCTCAATCTCAAAATTAGCTTAGTATTTATAGGTGTACCATTTCAGTAATCTGTGATAAAGTTAAAACGTTTACATTTTCTAATTTCGAAATAAACTCAAAATCTCTCAAATAAATTTAAAGCCCTCGTTAGTCGTAATTCGCAATATTTATTTGTTCTCTTCTCCTTTTTCGCGTCTGTAATAAGTCATTGACTGCACCATCATCATAATCAGTTACTCAAGGGTGCGAATTTCCTTTGGATCTTTTATGAGTCTGCACCACCTTAATTGGTATCATGTGGAACTATTTTCAATTTATGAGGAGACACTTATTGCAACCATCGTCTAGTTCCTGTTGGCGAATTATGGTACAAAATCTCTTACAATCGATAATATGCAAAATACTGCTGCCGACAAAACTTTCATTTATTCACTCTTACTCTCATCATTATCCTCTTTGAAGAGATGAAATAAAATCTTCTTGTAACATAGACATGCAATACAGATACAAGGGCGAGATGAAGAACAAGAAGGTTGGTAATATTGTGATGCCAGAATGTCTGAACCAGTTTAGTTTACTACATCCGTAAACATCACTAGTTTTTATGTGTCGCAGTTTCCTTACTTGTTGGTTTTGGTTAGGTCTTTATATATGTAACGCATCTGCCTGCACAAGAAGATTCATATTAAATCATTGTCAGAGATTATGAAAAAATGTCGAATTGTTGCTTTGTGTAAAAAAAGCTGTGACAGTTGTAATGTCATACGATATACCCCAACTATGTACTAGCCGTTGTACTGCAACCTTGACCTCTTTCAAGAGCAAGTGCAAATTTGAAAGCTATTAAAAGCTTCACCAAGTCCCTGTCTGACCATCATTTTGCTTTTGTCCTTGTCGTCACACTCATTAACAGTCAATCAGACGATTGTGTAACAAATTTCAAGATGGTTCACACTGCTGTGGTAATTTGCATTGTTTTGATGGTATCCGTAAGTTTGACAAATGCTGGGATGGGTACGTTATAAATATTACTTTAAAATTTAAAAATTCTTATTATTCATAATATGAATCAAAACTATTATAAAATTGCATTTTTGTTAGGAGAATTTTTGCGAGACTCATTGTACTCAATTTACAGCATGAAGGACGATGGGGTAAGCTGATGACAAAAATTGTCTTATCAGTTTGATTTTAATCATTCACGTACTATAGGCATTAACCCTTTCTGAGAGTCCCCACAGCACTTATAAAATGGTGACAGTGGAAAAATGGAAAAACTTGGACATTCAAAAATGGATTGTAGAAGGTAACCGAAAAAATGTATGGTCAAACTTTTTGGTGTGAAACAATTTTCATCCGCTTTCTAAATGTTATATATACAGATTTCCAGTCCATTGGGAGATACCATTTTTCACCCTTAATTCATAACACAACAACAAATGTTGTGACATATCACTTCACAAAGAATGTCTACACTTACAAGCGACAATGGAAAGTTAACATAATTACCACACAGCGTTATCAAGTCCAAAATCCGGAATCTGGATTGTGCTTGACAAATATGGGGTATGTTGAAATAATTATGACATTTATCGCCACACTACACTTACACCTTCATATAATTCGCGATTTGTATTGATTTTATTTTATTTCATAAATAGATTGCATAAACAAGTGGACGAAATGGATTGCGACAATAGTTATCCTCTATCACAAGTTTGGAAATTCAGGATGTTACAGAAATAACTATTCTTAGAATTCAATCCTCTTTATAAATTAAATACTTTTTGATACATATGATCCTCAATAAATTGGTGGTGTTGATTTTGTATGATTTATGCAGTTATTGTTTCATTATTATAATTTGGCCAAGCGCTTTTGATGAGATCTGCACACATTTCACCAATCATAATTGAAGGAGCGTTGAGATTAGCATTAGTTATAAAGGGCATTATACTAGCATCAGCCACCCGAAGTCTTTTCGTCCCAATGACCCTAGGTATAAACAGAATTAGTCATTGTGTTATTTATTATTTACTAGACACAAATATTTACCTCAGTTCAGAATCGACAACGGAATCAGGATGATCGACTCGTCCCATTTTACAAGTTCCACAAGGATGAAACATGGTGTGAGGATTTTGACGAATAAAGCACTCCCAATAAGAACGACTTTTTAATTCATGGGTCTCACATCCAGGGAAATGATTTGGTGCCAATTTTGCTCCAAGTTCTCTAAACGTTGTTGTATTTTCGTACACTTTGACAGCAAATTGAATCCCTGGACCATGTAGCATGACATACGTAAGACTATGCTAAACATTGCATATTAGTGTAATATTTTACCCTCAATCAGAACCTCCAAATCTTGACCGCCCTCATCGGAGAAGTAATTGGGGTTAATTAACGGTTTCGCAAATGGATCATTACTCGCAAGTTTAATAAACCCACGGCTTTTTGGTCGCCCAACAGCAACAAATACAAAGTTTGAATCATTCATGGCATTGTACTCAAAGAATGAAGATAATCCACTATTTGGCTTCACTCCCAACACTTGTTCCAATTCTTTCCCCATGTTCTTATCAATTCCTCGACCAACATGCATCATCAAAATGTCCGGCCAATTTTTATTCAGGGTCCATTGAGAAGACATTAGTCCAGTTGCAGCAATGCCGGACGGCGAAGATAAAGGCCCTGTTTATGCACCAATACATTTTTCAAGTATAAGTTATTATAATCATTATCTTAACCTTTCACCTTTTCCAAGACTTAGGTACTCCGCTGCTGACAAAGGAGTTAAATCCCGTGACCTTATGAATGATACGTTCTTGTTAAGTATAAATGGTCCAGCAATACCGAGGACATGATCTTGAAGGTTTTGTCCAACTTTTAATTCCACCAATTGATTGACCTGAATTATTATATTGATTGCAAGCATTAGATTTAGATTTGTGGACTTCAGCCTCTTGTGACTAATTGCTCACATTCACTGAATTCAAATGTTCTTTGGGTCCAATACCAGATAGCAAGAGTAATTTTGGAGAGTTTATGGCACCACACGAAACGATTATCTCGTTTTTTGCTGATGCATACCATTTATTTGCATGTCGATAGTATGTGACGCCAATTGCTCGCATGGAATCATCAAAATGTATCTAAAATAACATTTGGCATATATGTATGCATGCTTATTACAATGCAAAATAATACGGGTATATAATTTCGCAATTTAAATTAGTTTCCAACCTTTGTTGCAATGGAATATCGATGAATCGTAAGATTTGGGTTTTTGAGATTGGGCTCAATATAACCACGAAAGCTGCTGAACCGGGCACCCCCTTTTTGGGTTACGTCCAGCGGTGAAAAACCTGTAAAATTTACTAAATAATATTCTGCTGCACGTATATTTTTAGGGGACAACAGACCTTCTGTTTGGAAGGCATTCTGGTCCAAAACCCGTTTTCCTAACTCTTTTCCTGCCTCCAACCAGTACTTTGCAGAAGGGTCATAGTTTGCTTTTTCAATGTGAATGGGTCCACCTTCCCCATGATGTGCTAAAATACCGGCATCATAATTAAACCCATGTGCACCTATAATTTCTGATAATTTTACCAGTGCCTTCCCAGTGCCCATGATAGTCTTCAATCCGTTTAAAAATTTGCTCTACATTTTCATATGACCACCTTTTATCCCCTGCGTGTCGGGCCCAATTATTGAAGTCCTCTGGATTTCCACGCATGTAAACCATATTGTTGCTATTACCACTTCCTCCAAGAGATCTTCCTCTTGGCCAGGCCATTTTCTAATTGTATAAAACATAGATTCTTGAACGTGTATATATATGGATAACTCAAATATGACTTTAATACTTGATTTGGCCAGACGAATCCAGAATTATTTAAGGGTTCCGTTTTATACTGCCAATCAATCATAGGAAGGTTCAATAATCCTTCCGTCATCAGAGGAACGTATGTTAGTGGATGTGGGTCACCTCCAGCTTCAATTAGCAAAACCTGAAATTGTTCTGATAACCGCGCAGCCACGGCTGAACCCGCAGAGCCGCCCCCAGCTTTTGACCCACACAAAGTTTCATTAAAAAAATATTTACATGTGTGATTTTATTTTAATAAATACAGTTTGTCAGTATTGTATATTCTTACCCACAATAAAATCAAACTCATTTTGTCCAGAATTTCTGGATCCTGTTGGGTTTGAGAATCCAAGTCGAGATTCCAGATTAGAAGTCAACATACGAAATAAATCCAAATACTGAGCACGAACAGAAAGCTTAATAACAAAAAATGGTATCGTGGTCAATGAAAGTGTAATCAGAAATGCAGGCAACGGAGTAGAAATTAATTCCAAAATTGGAAGAAATCCTGGAATACTTGTAAGCGTTGACATTTTTTTAAATGCGTCAAGACGTACAAATATACGTTGTCTTGCTTAATTATAAAATAGTACTAATAAATCTTTAGCGTGCATGTATAATCACGCATAAGATCTATATGAATGTAGCATTCAATTTTTGCGTGCCAATATTTGCATAAAATCCCGTTTTCCTTTTGTATTTTAAAGTTTAACAAAGACAAGATTCCCGTAGGTTAGGTTGTTGATCCGAAGTGAGAATTAGAACCGGCACTATCAGACTTGTTTTTCGAGTTTATCATGAACTTTTTTGTCAACAAGACATCCACGAGAAAACAACTTCATTATGTATGTGACATATCGTGAAGTATAGACGATGAAAGTAATTCATACAACAGAATACAACAGAATTTTAAAAACCATCTAGCTGCTGAAAATTAATAGCTTCAAAAACTTTGATTTCAACAACAAAGCGAGAACAGTTAGTTTTCCAACGCTTTATTATGGAAAGCTTATTTAAAGAAAATAACACACAGTTGAGGTTAAAAGATAGTACATATGAATGATCCTGAACAGATTTTTTTAGAATATCAAGAATTACAAAACTTTTAATTTCTAAACCTAAATTAATATGTATGGTGGCTTGGCCTCCAACGCGAACAACAATCTTGGTCAGATATTTAATCAATCAATATATCTGGATATAAGTTTAATCAAAAAATAATGAGGCGATCCAAAGGAAACTTCATTTTCCACCCCGAGTACCCCCTTGAGGCCACTGCCCTCTTCCCCTCGGTGCGCCTGGACCACTCCCACCTCGCCCCCCTCGGTCACCTCTTCCTCTTGTAGCTAAATAGTTGTTAATTTAAAAAATTTGTACTAATAGATAATAATGCCAGTTAACAATATCAATATAAATACCTTGTCCCCTCATCATGGGAACCTTTCCCCTGGTGCTGGCGCCGACACCGGCGCCCTTCTGCCCGACTCGTTTGAACATTGGAGCATTTTTTAGCATATCGGGTAATATCATAAACCGAATTTTGGATCCTCTGATGAAAACTAATTCCAAATTGGAATTTCTGCCATCCCTATAGGTCACATTCACATTGGCCATTTGACAATTCATGTTATCCTCCGCCTCCAACAACTTTCCACGAAACACTTCACCTGTGGGAAGAATTTAGATTAATATGTGATTTATTCACCCACTTGTTAAACATAAATATATACATCAGCGATGTATATGTTTATCCAACCATACTAAGACATCATCTAAATATAAATAAACCTTACCTGTCGTTGTCTCCAGCGTCACAATGTGACCTTCTGCCTCATGCAAGACTTTTATCGGGACCCCGATGGACATCCTGTCTATGGAATGTTATCTGAAACAATCAACCACTCGCAATTATTTTAGAGAACCTTAATTAAATTAATATCACAAAGTCTGATTCCAACAACTCAACAAAATTATTAACCCACAAACTGATATAATAACTATCTGAATACAAAATGAAAAGACTGGTAGTGCATCAAACTCACCTTCAAAACTTTGTGATTCTTTAATTCTTTCACGCTAAACACTAAATACAAATCAGGGATCGTGTGTATTATATATTTTTGCAGTGGGAGAAATGAACGCTTGATGCCGGACGATGTGATGAGTGAGGGTTCGCGCTGGTGGCTGCTCTCGATGAATTGACGGCATGTGTGAAATGAATGTGAGTCCGACCAAGTCCGAATGGCTGTCACACACACTTTCTTCAAAAAATGGTGTAAAATTGGGACTAGAACTGAAATCTTTGATCTTTACGCATACTCCATGCTTATCATCTGTGAAGAAATTGGACGCACTCCGGTTCGGTTGGTCAATTTATACGAAGGAAGAAAAACGGGTTGTGCGTGATTAGCACATCCGGAAGTCAGCAGGAAACAAACAGAGAGGAGTGAAAGTAAAATATCAAGATTTAATTCAAAATCAAATAAAATGAACCTGAACAAGAACCTGCTATGCTTGAAATGGGACGATTTTGACAGCTTTGTCGTCAGCGGATTGTCAAATCTGTATCAGGTACCGTAAAACTATTGACACTTGTTAAAACTTATTTAATACAATATCTATATCATGATATCAGAAGGATGACATGTCGGACACCACGCTGTTTTGCGATGGAAGGTCTTTCAAGGCACACAAAATCGTACTTTCGATTTGGAGTTCATACTTCAGGGAGATTTTTGCAGTAATTATATAATGGCATATAATGAAGTCAAATTATGCAAATTAGCAGTTGTTTTTATGGTTTTTGCAGACTACGACTCATCCTCATCCTGTAATCGTGTTGAGGGAAACTACTTCATCCGACTTGGAATTAATCTTGCGTTTTATTTACCAAGGGCAGCTTTTCGTTCCATTCGAAGACACCGAGCGATTTTTGAAAACAGCAGAATATTTCCAGATTGCTGGCCTAAGAGATATGCGTGTTCATTTGTCATCTTCCGAAAGAAATGGAAACTCGGGTGCTGGGTCGAAATCCAACGGAACGGCGGCTGGTCCCAATGTCGTGTATCCTTTTCCAACATCGAACAACGGGAGTGGAATGTTGCCGCCTTCTCAATCTTTCGTGACACCACAACCTCCTTCGTACGCAGTACAAAATGGCAATTCAACTTCATCAATTGATGGAATTCCGGTCCAAATTCTGGGGAGTTCCTCAAACCCTCTAATCCCATCTCCGGCTCATGTCGGACATCCCAGTTCAATCAACCCCACTAATACTATTCTAACTAATAGCGCTGGACCATCCATGTTCTCTACGAACGTAATCAAACCAATCCCTAGTAGACAGCCAAGTCGGCTCCAGCAACCAGCAGTATTATCATCTTCGAATGCAACACTGCCTACTCCAAGTTTCAATAATAATTTGTCAAACAGTCGACAAAGCCACGACTTAATGTATAATGCGCAGCCTATTCTGATTGTACATAATCAAAAGCAAAATGAATATCACGAAAGTCCCAAGGGAAGCTTAGAACCACGATCGACAGAACAAGTGCTTGTTTTCGAACGAATGGGAAATGGACCGGGTACTTCTGTTACTGAGAGAAAGGTATTTATTTTAATGTGCGTTCCCAAATTGCATAATCATTGTGTGTATTTTATATGATGTTATTTGTATATAGGTTTCAGACACCGTTGGATCTGGAATGAACGAAACTATTATGCATAACTACAACAATCACATGCATCAAGACCAAGAAGAAGTTCTGGGATTGTCTTATTTGCACGAAAATAATTCAAGTAGAACTTCATCAAATCATTCGCATATAATTCAAGAAGCAGCGGTGGCTGCGGGCGTGGGAACGGAAGATACTGAAATAATCGAAATAGATGACTCACTTCCACCAACGGATTCCACCAACGGAAAGC
>JAQFZJ010001105.1:0-12689 GCA_034695645.1 Folsomia fimetaria
CCACCGCCAAGTGAATACTGAAAAGAAGAAGAAGCTTTCACCAAACTCTCGTAGAACAGGATCCAAGGGAAAGTCTTCGTGGTGGGAGACGAGGTCCTATTTGCAACTGTTGAGGAGAAAACACAACAACCAAGTAGAGTATGTAGAATCTGCTTTCTACATTAGAGTTTGTTCTATCTCTTTCCCTTCCGTTACGTAGTTAACATTTTACTCTATCTCTTGCCTTCCGTAAATTAAATGCAAATATTAATTATATGAACTTTTTGAGCTGCACAACATTAACAATACACGACAGACCTTGGAATAAACTCGTAAATTGAATTCTATAGCTCGATGAGTTCAAACTCAACTAGAAACAGCAAAGTCAAGTCATTTGGCAATATATCACATTACTGAATTTAGCACAAAATATTTGCGAACTCAAAGTTCTGCTTAAAGTGCAATGTCAGTGGTAAAAAAATTATCCTGGTAACTAACTAGTCGGTGTAATGTAGTATGTAGCAAAGTATGGTTGGCTATGGAGTGATGATGAATATACTCGTATAAGTAAAGCAATAGGCTCCACCAACTTTACTTACTCATCACTAAAATATTAACTGTAACACAATAACTTGATGATAACTATGCAAGTTCAGTTTACGCAGCTATCAGTGTTTACCATATAAATGTATCTTCCTTCATTCAAGTCAAATGGTTCAGTTAGTTTTGCGTGATATTTATTTGTATAATAATTATGCACGCAAGTAGGAATACAAATGCAGGAGTAGTGACGAAATTCGTGATGTAAGTTCTGCCAACTGGTACAGTAACATCATATTCATAACTACGAATATCTGTCAATTTCCCATTACAAAATTAATGCAAGAAACTACAAGCTAAATTTTATGATCAAACTAACTAAACCGCATACATACTTATGTAATTATACCCAACCTAACCCACAAATAACTTGTGTAAACCAGAAGTAAATCGTTTGACTTCTTTATAGAAGAGTGTACTTATGTATGGTACTAAAAAATGCAAATATTTAAAATGGCATTATTATTACTGCCACCGGTGCAGTCACATTAATTATTTACGAATGCTGAGACAGACCGTCACTATTTAATTTTATAGGATTTTATGAGCTACGACTAATTCAGATGGATTTTCTAAAGAGTTTTTCTGTTAGTATTTTATTTTCTACACATTAAGAAGATAAGCTCTAATATGAACTAAACTTTAATGATTACTCAAAGCACACATAAAGCCAAATATAGCCCCCAATTAGTAAAACTCACCTTGAGCTGCTCGGAAAACTTCATCAATAAAATTCTGACTTCTATTTCCACTCGCTAGCGTGACCAGCATTGGAGGTTGGACCAGACTAGGACTTATTCTCACACCAATCTCGTTATCGCCAAACTCACTCTCCATGTCTGTAATTAAAGATTAGTATATCATGACACACAATATATCACACGCACCACCCGGTTATCTAAAACGCTTACCAATTTCACAGCTAAAAGCACTACCATTGACGGGAATAAGGTGGACAATATCGACATCATTTTTCGTCAGAATTGGAGCCCTCCCATCCAAAACAAGGATCACGAATTCACGCTCATCCGGAGAAAGTTGACCAGATCGGGGAAGATTATTTCCTACCGTTGTCGCGTCCCACACGGGATGCTCAACCAACGCCATTATACGGAAAGCTTCGTTCCAACTGCATTCTACTGTGTGTTAATACCAAGCGATTTATAGAGTTAAGGAAAATACGTATTTTTGCATATTAATATTAATTCATGAATTTGCATATTTCGACAAATATTATTGTGTGTGTGGTGAGTATGAAAAAGGATATAGATAAAACGATGTCTCCTTCCGCCACAAGGTCCTGAACGATTGAGTTGTAGTCCATAATTTGACAGTATTTGATCATCCCTTTGTTATTTTAGTTTGTTATAATCCGGTAAATTCGCCAAGTAGTGGTAGTGGTAGTGCACTTGTTCTCAGAGAAGTGATGATGATATTTATTGGACAACAACAACTCCGAGTTCTTCGACATCAGTGTCAGTGTCAACATTACAGAATGATTGGATTGGTGAGAGATGGGACAGGACACGGAACAGCAATTATCTTTAATCTGTTATAAATTGCACAATACAAAATAATAGCTACATTTATTATGTTATATTCATTAAGCATCAATCAAACATTCAAGTCTTAGGGCAACACTGCGCAAGTTAATAATAAGATAACCGTCTCATAATGTACTAATGGTAGGACAAGGTGAAAGCATTAATTGAACAACTTTTACCATTTAATGGCTCATACTTATAATTGAAATCCCCCTTATAATAAGGGCCTTATTAATCAAAGATAACTCGATAGTGCATACTTTCTCGAATTTCAAACCTAAAGGACGAGTATTTATGAGTTTACCCTGCAATAATTAATGTCCTATTTTATTTCATGGCGTGTTTTATTATGAGGAATCTGTTACGATCTATGCCCCCATCAAAGCATCTGTATGCATCAGCAAATATCAGATTTTGCTTTATCATCTCATCTCGCTCTCGACATTCACCGGGTCGGCTTTCTCCACAGTTTTTCAATATTCTATCATCACATCACTCGACCGTCGTATCCTGTCCCGTGTATTATTCTATCACACCCCACACTTGTCAGTCTATTTTAAACCCGTCAAAAACCAGGGGAAGACAAAGGAGCAGGTCTGTCTATACCTTACAAGAATTACTTCCTACAACAGTATCCTTCTATTCTTTCGGATCTCTGTCGGATGTACTCATATCCAAAACAAAACAAAATTATTGGGATTACGACAGACAGGAAAAAACCTAAAGAAAGCCTTAAAAATTCTATTCGATCTCAAGCAACAGGAAAGCCCACCTCATGCACGTCAGAGTGAAAGGAAGAGGAGAACAGGCAGAGATACATACGGAAATGACTCTCCTCTCCTTTCCTTCTTGTATTTCAACTCCTATCCTCCATTAAAGGACTAACTGCACTGCACTGCCTGCACTGGGGAAAGAAAGACCACCATACTCCATCCAAACTCGTCTTCTTATGACCTTATCCTCACAATTTCGTTGTTTCCGTGCATTTACCAAACCAAAGGCTCCTATCCACTTTCACTTTGTAAGGATATAAAATGTATAAAACGGACCGAGTTATCACGACGGAAGGTAGCAGCGGACCGAGTGAGTGAGTTAGTTATCCAAACAGACGGACGATTGAATGACACAACATTCTATAAACACTGCTAAATACATAAATGCATAAAAGATAAGGTAGAGGTGAAGAAAATAGAACAATGATGGAGTGAGAAAGTCAGTCATAAAGGTGAGGTGATAGGTTAGCTATAGAAATACAAAGTTTTAGGGAGAAAGCACTTTTTTAGCATGACACATGTGGGATTCCACCGACACACAGTTTTGCAAAGTTGAGTTGAGTGACAAAGTTATTCCAGACTTTCCCTCACTTGGTTTTTGGTGAAAGCTGTGGATATCAGTGATTTCCCAACTTGCACAAGAAACATACATACATCAGTTCAGTTCAGTTCAGTAGTAATAAGAATACGGAAGGGCATACACATACAGACAGATCAAACAAAGTCCAATTTTGTTAAACCCACAAAACGGACACGCAACTTGATCAAGAAACCAAACCCATAAACTTACAACTTGTAATATAAAAGACATGCAAGGGAGAAAGTCCGTAGAGAATTGACCCCAACTATTACGTTACTACTACCACAGTTCATCTCATCCAAGAAATAATAATCTAACAGCCTGTAGAATCTTATTGCATTCTGTGTTCCGTCATGCACCATCTGGACTAAAAGGCGTAGATCTACAAGAGTACTATTCTGTAAAATGTGCAGTGCAGTAGAATGAGGAGCACTCATTCTTTAACACAAGCTTCAATTCAACTACATTCATTCGCATTCATATCACATCATTTGTGTGACTATGCTTATCTAATTCTACGTCATCCATTATTAGCTATTCAGTGGAGTGGAGTGGTGGTGAAAGTGCGAGGAGAAAGTTCAGAGCGAAGCGAATTCAATTCACAACAGGTCTCATTCAATTAGAATTTTGACATTTATTATTATTAGATGAAAGGAAAGGTGGGGTGGGTAGAAAGAATAAATAAATAAATCAGCCGTTTTGTGACTTGACTTATTGTCAGTGTGGGTGGGTGCAAGTAACAGTGAGTGAAAGAATGAACCAAGAAGAAAAACAAAACATGGACACGAGGGACTCTTACGATAAACAGGATGATGATGAAGGTGGTAATCCTCCTGCCCAACATCACAACATGGACCTGTCTGTCTGGCTTCGCAGTTGCATGAAAGAAGTGAAAGAACCGGTGGAAGGTGTATTGGTTTCGGGTAAGTGAAAGTCAGGAGGGGTTGGTGAAAGTCATAGCTTTAAGGAAATAGAAAATATATGTGTAGTGTAGTAGGTACATTATTGTTTAAGAAGGTCAATATTGAAGAGAAAGTAAGCAAATTGGAAAATATGTGTGTTGGGATTAAGATATTGGTGGAAATGCCATTTAATTTGATTGGAGTAATCCAGTCTTATCACCATGAAAGGTTACAATATAGGGATTTGTATTTTGGCTGAGATTTTGAGATAGCTATTATGATCTTCAATATGTGCAATAATAATATATATGTATATACCTTACATGGATTATCTTATGCAAATTCTCCCCTTCTTTCTATTCCTCCACAGGGAAAATACCAATTTGGGTTCGTGGCTCCCTGATCCGCAACGGACCAGGTGGTGTTGATATTTATGGGGAACATTCATGCAAACATTTATTGGATGGTCCCGGACTGCTACAAAAGTTTCAAGTGAATAATAACGGGACAGCCACGTATTCCTCTAAATTCATAGAGTCAAATGCTTTCACCCAAAATATTGCGGCACAGAAGCTAGTTCTAAGCGAATTTGGGACGGTGGCATCTCCAGATCCGTGTCAGACAATTTTTGCAAGGTATGTATGCATGCATTAAATACTTACTTATGTGATTGCAAAGCATGATAGAAATCTACCTACACAACCTGATAATAATAAATTATAGCATGCTTGACATTTACGACTGAATTGAGGCATAAATATTAATGTAGAATTGCAGCCGTGTTCCTGGGACCTGTGGAATTAACAACGTCTGATAATGCCAATATAAGCATCCAACCTTTTGGAGATGAGACCTACGCTCTCAGCGAATTCCCTTTTGCTCACAGAATTGATGTGGACAATTTGGAGACAATAAAAACAGTAAATAAATAAATAAAACAATTATCATGCCATCTCGATAATTATCTTGCAAAATAAATATAATTCTAGGTAAATTTGCATGAAGAGCTTGGAGTCATAAACCACTCCGCACATCCTCACACATGGGGAAGAAAGCTATACAGTATGGGACAGAAGGTCACTCTATGGCATGGACCTCATTACATAATTACGGAAATAGACATTTCCGCTGGACGGAGAAAGTTCAACAAAATCCGGCGTCCATCCGGTTCTCCATCACATACCACCACCATCACAGCCATTAATAGATCAAGATCTCCCTCCGTGGTCACTACAACATCTTCGGTGGCATCATCCACAACAAATCTATCCAGTTTGGCGGCTCCACATTCGCAAGAAGACATGGACAATTTAGAATCCTCCCTGACATCAAAGTATTTGCAAAATCCTTGGGCACATACAAAAATCGTGGCTCAAATCCCATCTCGCTGGCCTTTAAGTTTATGTTATATGCACAGCTTTTCCATCACGCAGAATTATTTTGTTTTAATAGAACAACCTCTCGCCCTATTCCTGCCTACCGTCCCCTTGACCCAAATATCTGGAAGCAAGCCGTTGGCATCATGTTTGAAATTTTACAAAGAGGAGGACACACTCTTTCATGTGATTAGTCGACACGGGAAAAAATCAGGGCTGTTGGGAAGTGGAAGTAAATCTAGAAAGAGTTTCAGATCAAACAGTTTCTTTTATCTGCATACGATCAATGCTTTTGAAATGAGGGATAGTGAAAGCAGAGATACGTTTTTGGTTGTGGATATCTGCTGTTATAATGATGCTTCAATGATTGACTGTATGTATGTGGATGCTCTCAAGGTAATCATTTAAAAAAAAAGATAAAATAAAGCGATGTAATTGACAGGTGTAGTATTGTCCTACTTTCTCCTATAGCACGCCCCATGCAACCCAGACTATGCCAAAATGTTCCAAAACAGACCGAAACGCTTTCTCCTTAAACTTGGTGGAGATCATCATCATCACGATAAGCATGGCAAGCACAAGAACGAGTTATTTGAAGTGGAATCAGAAATGATTGTCGATATTGGATGTGAAACACCAAAGATTAATGACAATTTTAATGGGAAACCTTACAACTACTTTTATGCGATTTCATCAAATGTGGATAATCGAGATAATCCTGGGATGGTAAAACTTTTCCAATTACATATTCCTCAATGATTGATTGATCATAAGAAGACTACAGCTTTTAATTTAAAGCTAATATTTGATCTTCTCTCTCACGCCCAACAGCTTATTAAAGTGGACGTGCTTAGGAAAACATTTGACACTTGGCATCAACCCAATACTTATCCTAGTGAACCAATCTTTGTACCCAGACCCAGCTCTCAAGTAAGTTATATAATATGCAGCAATCAGATAAGAACAGAAATTAATGCAATTAAAACCACATTTTTTTGACCCACCCCACCCACCAGAGGGAAGATGACGGTGTTGTACTTTCCACCGCTTTATACGGCGGAGAAAGTGTTACCGGTCCGAATAGGACGAGTCTCCTAATTTTGAATGCGACATCATGGGACTTAATTGCCAAAGTGGACTTTACCCTAGAATCCGCAGTACCCATGGGTTTGCATGGGTGGTACTTTCCCAACAAGAATAATGATAAGCAAGATGCGATAACCACAAACCACAAAGGTGGACAACAACAGAACCCGATAGGAACTAAACATTTGTCTTAAATTGACTAAAAATACTACGTGACCTGATTTTGACCTTTACTATAATTCGTCCTTAATCCTTATGATACTCTATCTCTTCTTTCAAAATTTGAAGTTCAAATGAAAATTCTCATGATTTATAACCCAACGCGCTTTTATATGTGCCAAGAAGAATCTACCTTCAGCTTATCCATAATCTGATATCTGAACTGAATTCAATTCGAATAATACATATTATATCTTTAAATGACTGACCTAACCACAAACAGTACCGAATTCCTCAACTCTACCTATCATCTCTTCCGTCAAACCTTAGCTGTACATGATAAAACGACCTAAACTAATCAAATTTTTAGTTATTTTCTCAAAACTAAAATATTTGGAGCATAAATGAATCATATTACAAAACTCTGGAAAATGCTACTTTATTTGATAATTGTAAATGAATTTAAAATAATCAATACTGATGAAAACATGAAATAAAACTAAACTAAATCGATTAAACTTATGTAATTTCTATGCATATTTCATATTTATCGACTCCCCTCAACTCCATGAACCATTTAATCGAATCAAATCAGCTGATCTTTTTTAAACAACAAAACAAACCATACATATAACATAAGAACATAACGTGATTTAACAGTTAACCCTTTCTTATTATTTATTTAATAATAAACCAACATTCTCCTAAAAACCCGCTTGCTAACTTACTATACTGATGTTTTTATCCAGCTCAAATTGCCACTACATACAAAATACAATACAAAACTGGAGCAAATCTTTTAACAACACTCACCTTTTGCGCAACGGCAACACCGACCGACCGACCACCAAAGTTGGTTCTTCTTGTAATAATATTTTCTACACACTTATTCACCTTGAACTTACTAGTATCTTGTCCAACTTTCACTTATCTTATCTTGAGTTGAGTGGATAAGGCTAACAAGGATAAGATGTTATCCTCCTTGGTAAAAAAGCACTCGGAGGAGCAACAAAAGTTGCGAGAGATTCAAGAGACGAAGAGAAAAGAGGCGATTCAAGCAACAAATCAATTAACACAAAGTATGGTGGATCACTTAAACCAGGGGTAAAGAGAGATAATGCAAAATATTCGCAATATTGCAATAATAAATAATACCATAATAATTTGCAGAGTTGCACAAGCTTATCTGAATGAAAAGAAATTGGACAGTGAAATGCGAGTGCTGACGCAAAACGCGAGCCAATTTGCCAAACAAACGGGGCAATGGTTATCAATTGTGGATAGCTTTAACACGGCGTTGAAAGAGTTGGGACATGTGGTAATTATTATGTTCTTATCAAGGTTGTGCAGATTTTTGCAAAATTTTATATTCTGCATGCATGATTTATTTCATTTTAGCAAAGTTGGGCGAGAGCGATTGAGTCGGATGTCAAAACAATCACGACTTCTTTAGAATATGTTTATGCAAGTGAGTGATTTTTCATTTGATATGTATAAGATTAAATAATCTTTAAAATATTTTTTGTAACTTTAGCCAAACACGAATCATCCCCGGAAGCTGGAGGGGGAGGAGCCACCCCACAATAAATAGTGGCGATTTTTTAGTTAAATAATCTCATAAAAATTGAATTATTTAGTTATTTATCTGTATAATGAAAAGTAAGCAGAATTCGAGTGTATTAATATTTTTACTATTATATCTATTATAGCAATATTATTACGTCATTATGTCGGATTTAATGTCGGTGATAAAGTTTTGTATATCTACACTGATTTGATTTCACGTGAATTTTGAAGTTCTTTTCTTATTATGATTTATGCAAGCTATTCCAATTTATTAGAACTCTTCGATTGCGACCGATTCCACAAATTCCACTGCGCTGGAATCTTCTTCCACTTCTGTCTCATGGAAGAATTTAGCTTCTGCATTCAATTTATGATGACCAACCTTTCTCCAGCAACAAATAATTTTGAAGGAATCTGGAGCCAGCATGAATGGCTTGGTTTCGTCGGGGGCGATAAAGTGGTTCACTTGATATTCGGATAACACTTCATATCCGTGAATGTCAATGGCAATTTGCTAACAGAAGAAATACAATTATTTCAAGTTATTAAAAAATAGTTATCAATTTATATACCTGAGTCAAAGCATTAGTGTTGGTGGTCATCACTCCAAAGAATTTCTTCTCTTCGGCCATTTGGATGACTCGTTCTTCCATAAATTGGATTACAAAAACATTCTCAGAATCGTCAATATCTTCAGAAGTGCCCATCATGAAGCTGTGAACTAATTTCCCTTTTCCTTTCGGAAGCTTTTCTCTCTGTCGACTTTCGATGAATTCTGGCAATGATTTGAAAATTCCTTTACCACCTGCGTTTCATAAAGATGCTTTTAATTTGAGTGCTGACAAACCATACCCAACATTTCCAAGACATATCCAATCCCTGGACTGGCTTCAATTTCGGAGGGTTCGTCATACACATCAAAGTTTAGAGCAACAGCGATAGCCTCTTTGGTCTTTTTGCGGCGAATGACGAATCTGCAATTTTTAAAATGCAGAGGTTGTATAGATAATTCGTTTTAACATTGTCCGGATTTTGTTCCATACGATAATTCTTTTTCAACCAATGGGCCCCAAATGGAGGATATGAGCGTTTGAAATTCATCGTAGGTGGCATTCGTATATTTTTCTAGATCTCCGTGATGTGAGAAACTGTGGGCTATGATGCTATAACAAATTAATTGACGTACAAGTTAACTAAAAACAATTATAATTGAAAGCACATTTTATCTATGTTCATACTGCAACACTTCTTCTTTATCATTATCCGTCAAGTAATTCACAGCATATGTTTTCTGGCCTTGATCATAAACGGACAAAGTCGTATCCTCATCTGCCTCTTCTGCATCATCATCCCCATTAAAGGAGTTTGTATTGTCAATAATGTCTCTAATCGTTTTAGAGTTGATGAAGTTTGGGATTGTGATGTAACACTTTTTCTCTCGAAGTTTGACAATGGCTTGAATCGAATTGAGGGAGGAACCCCCAATGTTGTAGTAGGAATTGTTCATATTTTCAATAATGGTCTCGACCGCAGTACCCGTCACTTCGGACATTGTGATTATAACTACCTTGGCAATTTCTGTCCTCGCCTCGGTGGTGAAATCGACCAAGTTCCATTCCGTGATTGTGGTCCCTGAGGAAATTGTATGGAGGTTATCTTTGCGCCTTATCTTATATTTAAAAAATAATATAGATTACTTACTGCTTTCCATGTCCTGTTCATAGATTCTGAGTAATCGTTGTCTGTCTGTTTTCCCATTGACGAGAAGTGGAATATCGTCAATCAAACGGAGAACGGGACGCTCATATTCTCTGAGACGGGTGTCCACAAGGGTCTTGATTCTTTCGAGATGAGCGTCCAATGCGGAGACAACAAATGCAATAATTGTCTACAAAAAGGACACACATTGTCAAAATCGAAATTGCAAAAGTTACAAATTTGTAATTACTTGATCCTCTTGTCCAGGATGATAACACAAAACTTTGGCTTTGGACACCAAGTGAATTCCACTCATGGTCATTTCGATTTCAGAAAGATCTACACGTTGACCCCTAACTTTTAGTTGGGAATCCACTCTGCCTTCATAACTCAAGGTACGAATTTTGCCTTGTGTCAGTGTGATTTTACCAAAATCACCAGTTTTATAGAGACGATTAAATCCGTTAGTTTTGCAATATGGATTCACTATGAATCTCGAATCTTCCTGCATTCCAACGTAACCTTTGGCTATATTGTAGCCTCCAACCTGTATTTACATTCAAATCTAATTATTTGTTACCTTATTATTATTTATTATTTCTTTAAATATTGGCAGAATCGCTCACATAAATCTCGCCAAGCTCTTCCTCCGGGGACATGTCCAGTTTGTCGTTTAAAATATAGATGACCGTGTTGTTGATGGGTTCCCCTACAAAACAAAATCACAAAATCTAAACCAAGCAATTTCAATATTATTTACTTTTCTAAAAATCTACAATACCAATTGGAACATGTCTTTCCAACGATCTTTCAAAAACTTCTTGTTTTGATGAAAACGACACAAAAGTGACATCGCCCATGATTTCTGTAGATCCATAAAAGTTGCAGATTGTGTATCCTGATGGAAAATAGTCGAAGAATTCCAACACCAAATCCTTTGTCATAGTCTCTCCTGAACAAACCCATAATTTGACAGATTCCAACATCGCCCTGGCTTCCGCACCGAGAAGTTTGACTGTTTGGAACATTGCTCGAAGTAAAGATGGGACAAGGACGAGTCGAGTGATTTTATGCTTATCCAAATTGTGGATAAACATGTTGGGATTGGTGGTCATTGATTTTGCAAGAATTGTGAGTGAACTGCCTTGAAGAAGGGGTCCAAATATCTGAAATATGAGAATTACAAGTTAGTGTTTAGCTTTACACGTACAAAATAGATCCTTCTGTACCTCAGCCACAGAATCAACAAAGGTCAAAGAAGTTTTGAACACGCATTTATCTTCAGGAATGAAGGGGAACGTTTGCCTGCGGGAGGAAATAATTAATAGAAATGTTAATAACTGCATAATTTAACAGGACTGAGTCTACCATTGCCAATGAAGTCGATTCATGATTGCACGGTGACTCAATCTTACACCTTTAGGTTCCCCTGAACTTCCTGTTAAAAAAAGGTATTAAAAACGACATGAATACAATAAATATTGAAAAATTGCATAAACATTATATTTGTACCCGAAGTATAAAGAACAATCGCTGTTTTCTCCGACATTGAAGTGGACGACGTAAGGGGCGGAGTTCGTCGAAGATATTCGTCAGAGATTTCAATCTCTTTTGTCATCTTCATGAGCTCTGCCGTACTCACCACTTTTGTTAGGTCATGCACAGCGTCAAACTTGGACAGCACATTTGTATGATGATCACTAACGATCAGGATGGGACGAGCGTCCTGTTGTACATTTAGTTCACATTTAAGTTTAATTTAATTTTTCAGCATGCATAAAACATATGTCTCCCCGCCACACCTTTGTTATTTTGACGACCCTATCTTCCGGAAAGGATACCTCATATGGCAAATAAGCAGCGCCCAATTTCATAATCGCAAACAATGTAAAAACCAACTTATCCGAAGGTGGGATGCAAACTCCAATCACAATGTCCTGATCTGGGTTCATATTCCGGTAATTACCACGAAGAGTTTGGCGAATTGCTTCCGCCACTCGGGCCGACATGTCATCCAATTCTTCAAAAGTGTGGACCTTCTCATCATCGATTAAAGCATTTTGATGTGCATTGAGTCGTTTCGATTCTCCGAATCCAGCTTGGAAGTATTGAATTAGGGAAGCATTTCCTGGAAAGGTTTGCACTGGACCTTCCAAAAGGCGGTGGAGTTTGCCTGAAGAGAAAGTAGCAAAATATTATGTGTTATGTATTCTCGTCAAGAAATTGCAACCTACATTGACCCTCGCATATTTTTCTAAAGCGTCCATACTGGTCTAAATTCATTATAATGATTCAAATTATACAAGAATTTCGAAAGTTCGAATAATTTGTGGTGTGACTCAATTCAATTTGAAATATTCCGATTCTATACAAAAATGCGTTTTTTTCTGATATGTAAAATGTATTATGATTTCTCTCTTCTCATT
>JAQFZJ010001106.1:0-12683 GCA_034695645.1 Folsomia fimetaria
GGTTTCAAAAATTATTTTGAAAATTTTGGAAGCTTGGCTGATCAAGAGGTCAATAAGTTTAGCTAATAAGTCAAGACAAATCTCAATAGTTTGGTGTCGGAAAATCGGATTGCAACGTGACTCCTGAGTTAGTATAATGTATTCCATGGGTCGGGCTATGCAAATTTGCACTGTAGGTTTTTTTCTTTCCGCCAATTCCTTCAAAGTTCTACTACTGATTTATTCATCCATTATTGTAGCGTGCCACACATTACCCTATCTTTTGGACGAAGTCGTATTATCACCCTCATAAATTAACAAAGATCCAATCAATCACAAATTCCCTTAACCAAGGTTCCACATATTCTTCTGCAGCACAGAAAGTTGTGCACCAAAGCAGAAACACGCCCTACGACCCGCTTCATACAACAAAAAACATTTTGCGGAAAGTATAAATGTTTATCAAAATAATTGAATTGTCGATTAACTAGAAAATTTGGTGTCATTCATAACAAAGCACGTTATCCAATTATATCAACATTTAAGATGGTATAAAACTATAATGGAATTCAATCCAAAGACTATGCAAAATTTGCATCGCGCCCTCAACAAGGCGAGATACCGTATCGACACCGATGTGTGCCAATCCGCGGTAGAAATCATATCCCGAATTATAAAAGTCGCGCCATTGGACCCTGAACTAAGACCTAATCAAACTGCGATATTGAATTTGCAAATACCACTCAAGCCATGTCGGAGCTCGAAGTGATAAACCAACTGAAACCAGACGACGTGGATGCATTATACCAACTCCGTTTGTTACGCTACCAATCAGGGGATATTGAGAATTCTAGTCAGGAAGTTAAAACATTCTTAGAGCGGGATCCAAAGCATGCAAATTGCCTTCGCTTTTATGGAAGAAAGTTAACGAAGTTAAATATTATGCTTCGAAGTGCGGAGCATTCTGAAAAAACAGGGATTTTGAGAGTTGCGTAGATTACGTTGATACGGTTTGAATACATCATATATACACATCACTTTTAACAAAACTATCGATTCTAATTCGTATTTTTATTTTTTATGTCCAGGCATTTCCAATGAACTCGCTTCATCCCAAACTTGTAGAACTTAAACTACGACATAAATTTTGATGGTGTCACATGCAAAACAAGAAAGGCTTCCTGGCTGTCGATCATTGCTGTAAGGCCCTCGCAATTTGGGAGGATGGGGAAGCACATCTTTTGAATAATCTATTTGAAGAAGTTAACTAATTAAAATAAAGTGTTAAATTAAGAAAAACAAGTTAATTTTTGAAATTCTAAGCTCTGTAAGATTATTGCCGCGTCCTTCAATTCGACAAGGACAATAATCGCGCTAAGGAAGGTATAAATCGCGCATTTAAACTGCAGAAACAGGAAGTAAAAAGCATTCGTGAGATTATCAAGGCGTATAGGAAGGCGGCTAAAAAATGGCACCCCGACCGACATCCAGAAGAATATGCTAAGAAAATTGCAGAAAAGAGGTTTACCGACATTGCGATGGCGAAAGAAATACTAACAGATCCGGCGAAGAGAGCAAAGTACGACAAGGGAGAGAATTCATTCGACCCGGGAGAAAAGAGTGGAAGTAATGCGGAAAATCCTAAGCATGTAATTGCTCGTTTAATATATTTATTTGAGAATTTGAAACTTCAAAACACTTTCCAATATAAGTGTCGCACATGATAAAGGAATATGTCGATTTGATGACCCACTCTTAACGTATTCCAAGTTTTAGTGCAATATGTTTTTCTGACGTAATAAAAGTTTTTGATTATTAATTTGGTAAACGATTGATAGTATGATGTAATAGATATCATGTTACACAATGGATTTTATCTAGTCCTTAAAAAACTAGCACTGCGTGAAGAAAGAGCGAGTCGTCATTGCGTGGATGGATCCTGAAGTGCAAGTCTCAAAGGCTAATTGTACATATTATCTTTGTGAATTTTCTTGTGTGAATTAGGAACGCTGCCATACAAAAATCAGACATTAATGAAATAACTGTGGTTGGAGGATCATCAAAAATCCCCAAAATTCAGGAATTGCTTGCCACCTGTTTTGATGGAACAAATAATCATTTTCGACCAGGTCATAATTGTTATGATTGTGGTAAGGCTGTCGTCAATGGTGCTACCCTTCAAGCTGGAATTATCGGTGGAGATTAGCCGGAGAAAATACAAGACGTGTTGTTACTGGGATCCTGTTCCAAAAGCTTGGGTGAGGATGACGGGTAGGTCAAGGTAACCAGGAATCCAGTTGATCCCGTTGCAGTCGAAGTTGGAATTGCTCTTGATTATGACGCGCATGGCAAACTATCCGTAATAGCTAGCGAGAAAGAAAGTGGTAAAGAGAAATCTGTTAGCTTTAAGTCGAATTGAATTCGAGCATATTTAATGCCAAGCCAATATTGTATATTTTATTGATTTATCAGTATATCAAATTTAGAATTATAAATTAATTATAAGATATGCATTGTTGACATTTTTATTATCAGATCAAGGTTTACGATATGTTTTACAAGCTAAAACCTTCACATACTTATGTAATGTTTTGGAACAAGATGGTATATTTTTATATTTTATACCTTCCTATACATATTTATCACGAGCTGTTGGTCAGTTGTTATGGTAAAAACCAGCACCGAGTTGGACCAGTGGAATAATAATAATATACAATACTTTTCAGCTTCCATCTCATTTCTTATTATTTTTCTGGTGGATTTACTAGTGAATTTTGGTGTGTACATTTTCTATTTAATGGAAAGCTTATAAGATTAGACTATACTTGCCCAATTGATTTTGAAAATTGACTAGTATGGCTCAAAGTATTGTAAATTGATCATTCTTCACAAGTCAGTATAAACATTAACTAATTCAATTGAAAAACAATGTAAGAGAACTCCAAGTTTCTAAAAACAAACAAAAAATATTAGTAAACTACATAATCAGTAAAATAAGAATTAAATTGGAATACAGATAGAAAGTCATATGTAAAACCAATTAACTAAAAATCTAAACATTAACAAATAAATCAATAATTCAAATCGGCAATTTTGTCCTAACAATTTTGACTACTTATATCAAACTAAATTATGGATTATGTACAATCATAAAATATACTTATTAAAAATCTTTTGTTTTATGCCTGAAGAAGTTGACAGTTTGTCTCCGAAAGCTTGCAAGTTAATAAATAATCAAGTTATTTGTATCCTCTTAAAAGCCGCAAAATGACAAATCAATAAAATATACTTATGTACATTGTCAAATTAAGATTTTATGTAATTACAAAAATCCCTAATTAATGCATATCTTTAATTTGACAACTATTATTGAGCCCAAATTATACAAATTATTCAAAATCCTTTATTGGCGTCTTCAGCTGCACTTACGCCTCTCCTGATCCCAAGACTGAGATCCAGAACATAGCAGCAAGTGCCATAGACCGCTCCAACGAGCTATATGAGAATAAAATTTATCAATAGGAAGCATGATGAATTATAACCTCCGATTCATGTAGTAATAAATTATAATATATTTCTTACAACAACAATCCACTTTTCGTTTACCGAATAGTATCCCAAGCATTGAAGGGTAATTGGTTCCTTCGCAGCGTTTTCGAAATCATTTATTAGCCCTTCGCGGTATGATCTTCTCTCGGTCCGTTCCAGAGGATCAAGGAGACCTTCAGTGTCGCGATGGTGGTAACCAAGCATGTCCCTAATGTTGGAGTACATATTGCCAAACTGCAATTTCATAAAAGTTTATAATATCAATTTTATGATGATGCAAAATTAGCCAAAAACTTTTGAGTACAATTTTAACCATTACTTTGGAATTAAATATTAATGTTCACAGAAAAGTTATCTATTTTTTACGAACCAACGAATTTACTCAACCCTACTTTTTCTATAATATGTTTTTATCATTTCGGATACATACCTTCCTTGTACCGCTCGACGAGAGGAGTGGAACGCTCAATTTTAAGATGAGTAGTAAGCCATTATTCGCAACCCACGGCCAGTCTTTTGTGACAATGTGGAAGATCGATACAATGAGAAAGGGAAATAGTTGGGCGAAGTAGAATATAGAAAGGGACCAATTCCATCTGTTCAGATCCCCGACCAGGCGTCGGGCAACAGAGAAAAGATGTTTGGCCTAAAATTATACAAATAATTTCGTATATCACATCAGTAATCAACTAAAATTTACATCTACCAAAGCTATTAAGTCTAGCAGATTAATTATTAGTTAGATACCTTAATAATGTTGGAATTGCTCATATCACTGAATCCCAAACATTGCTTCTCCAGTTCGTTAGCAACCATTCGGATAAAGATAGCAGATGTGAGCATCTGTATTTCCAATACATACTTCTGAATTTCCACCAGAATTTGAATGACAAGGTGGATAGACGGAACAATGGTTTTGCACTTAGCAAACGGCAACCGGCTACAAATAGGGGTGTAAAACATCATCTTTCGCTCAGTTTCATACGTTTCTGATAGCAACTCCATACTCGCGTTCTTTCGAAGTGCCTCGCCTATCTTGCTGTATGTACATCCAATTAGGAGAAGCAGTGCCAAAGGAATCAGTTTTGCACATTTCTAAAATTATCACATACTATATATATTCTAATTATATATGTGTATTTATATTGCGAATGACAGTATACTGTCATTCCCCGAGAATGATCCCCGACATATGTGCATCTAGGGCTACCAGGAAGATGTACAAGTTTCATTAGAACGTACCTGTCAACTATTCATTTACTTTGACCTTTGTGATGCCTCATAGAATACAAGGCCCAAAAAATGGTTATTTTGAAACTTGTACACATTTTTTACTATAGGCCCCTGATCAATGGGAAGTTAATTATTGATATACAAATGCAAAAAAAGCAGTCTTACGGAAGAGAATCCTTCTTCATCATTGACAGCAAACTTCTGGACGAAAGACTGGAAATGTTTTCGCACCCCAACCAACATCCAGAGATGACCCAGTAAGCAAAGAATGTAGATAAAATCGGTGGCCGTTTCATAGCCTGATTCTGGCTTTTTGTCCATGTCTACTGTCCCATATTTATAAATGAAATGAAGTAGAAGATGGATAGTTGTTGTGATGACAGCCAAAACGTATGGCACCTAATTTTAATCCAGAAGTTAAAATGCTGCAACTACATCTTTATACTTATATCTTTACACATCTTTTATACATCTCACTCCAGTCAGCTCACTCACTCTCTAGTCTGCTGATTATTTTTGTTTCCATTTTGAAATTTTATATAAGAAATTACATACTATTTTACCAGCAACCCTACAATCAAGTGTATTATCGAAAAGGGGGCAGCAGCCGCAAAAGTAGGGAAGGTCGCCAAAAGGCAAAAGTCTACCGTCCCGTCACTGATTTAAGTCCATTAATTGATTTGGAGGGAGCGAGAACAATGGCAGGCCAAATTACACTTACTCAAATAGAAGCCTTGTTAAACAAAAATACAGAGGTGGTATCCACAAAAATTGACGATAGATGTGATAAGCTAACTGAATCTATTGGTGCGCGATACACGATAATACGTGTATTAGAAACCGAGGTCACTTCACTTATAAATTCAATGGGGCAGATGTCAAAAAGGAACGAACTTCTCTAGTGTGAAATAAACAAACTTAATTTAATATCAACCCATTTTATCTTCGCACAAAATTTTGATCTCACACGTCCCACCTTGTCACATATCGCCCCATTAAAACTCATTAATTCAATGTGTGCAAAGGGGCACACGATTCACCATGCTTTAAATTAGCACCCCAAGTCGGCCAAGTTGACGGCTAGAACGTCGTTAATATTAGACTAGTGTTCTAATTTATTCTGAGACATATCAAGTTGAGTAAAATCTCATGTGTGTGTCATGTGCTTCTACAAAACCTATAGTGCAGACTTGAGATTAGCCAGGATTAGGATACCCTTTCAATAATTGAAGGGTTACATTCCGAAGTTATTTCGATTTATAGCCCATCAATTGGTCCCAATTACTTAGCACCAAATTTTTTTCATAGAAATAATTAATTTTGAATGCCGAAAATTTGAAAAATTTCCTAAACAACCGGTCGGTGTTGCTATCACTAAAGCTTTTTTTTTCTAATCAACCGATTTTGACCAAACTCGAAATTTAACATCTATTTGAAATTTACTATGAGTGTGCCAAATTTCAACTCGATCGGATGATGGGGGAATGAGGGGGTATTGTGCCCTCCACGATGCTCGTATGTCCTGTATTTCCCGCTAATGATCCAGCCATTCCTGGGTGTGCTTGTGCATATTATGTTGGCTGTAGCGTTGGTTTTCTTCACCCAACCAGCACGAGTCCATAACCTGTATTTCCCTTCTTGTTTCATTGGCATATTAATATGCTAATGAAGCCGCCAACTGGGTCGAAGCGGGGCGCTAACTTAGGGAATGGTGAACCGTGTACCGCAGTGCACACATTATATTAATGAGTTGTAATGGGGCGATATGTTACGAGGTGGGAAGTGTGAGCTCAAAATTTTGTGCGAAGATAAAATGGCTTGATATTAGTGTTCAGTTGTCTGAATGACGGCGAAAAAGAGGCTCAGTTAAGAGGAACAGTGAAGTCAATTATCCATATGCTGACTGGTATTGATTATCCTATTGACAGTGCAAAGAAGTTAGGAAAGTATTCACAGAGGTCAAACCATCGGTGCACCAATAACGACTACCCAAGCACCGTCATGAGTAGATTAGCTTTAGTAAAATCTCATGTGTTGTGTCATGTGCTTCTACAAAACCTATAGTGCAGACTTGAGATAGCCCGAGCCAGGATTAGGATACCCTTTCAATAATTGAAGGGTTATATTCCGAAATTATTACCAATTGGTCCCAATTACTTAGCACCAAATTTTTTCCATAGAAATAATTAATTTTGAATGCCGAAAATTTGGAAAATTTCCTAAACAATCGGTGGGTGTTGCTATCACTAAAACTTTTTTTCTAATCAATCGATTTTGACCAAACTCGAAATTTAACATCTATTTGAAATTTACTATGAATTTGCCAAATTCCAACTCGATCGGATGAATTTTAAATTTTATCCACCCCCCACCACTGCATTTTTTACATACAAGTTGGACCACCACTAAATTTTTTTCCGGGTTTGCTCATCTTCGAACTTAACCTGTATTTGGACATGCTCAACGTAAAAATTTGGAGTCGGTACGATAAATAGTTTGACCTTTAGCGTGCGTCACACAGACAGACAGACAGACATGACGATTACATAAGCACCTTCGCCTCTGGCTCGAGCTAAAAAGGTTATTTGAATTCTCCGATATCTGAGTATAGATTTAACTTTGTTATATATCTATATCTTATAGGCCCTCGGTGTTTGCTCAGAAACACAAGGAAGTAGCTCTAAGATTCATACCAAGAGTTTCTACATATGAGTGTGTAGTAATCTCAGTTTGCCCTATTTGGTGGGTGTGACGCGGTCGGTTGCACCCCTAGCTTATTCCATAGTGCCAACGGTTTGTTTTTGACAATGTGGTGCATTCCAAGTGTGGTGCATTCCAAGTTTTGTAAGCTGATTGTGAGGTAATTTTCAGTTTGTCCCAATGTGGGGGGTGTGGCTAGGTCGACCACACCCCCTGGAATCCTTTTTAGGTGAGTTGAGTTGTAACATAGAATTTTTTGTCATGATGAATGACCTTCCACTACACTTACAAAATGATTTCTGTATATGTTTTGCTGATGATACGGGTATAATTATTTATGCGAAAGTTTCTGTAATTAATCTTGTTATTGATAAATTAGAGCACGATTTATAGATTGTTAGTGATTGAATGGAGTCTAATCGACAAAAACTAAATTTAAGCTAGTGTGAAATGGTTGTATTTGCTAATAAGAAGGATAAAGACAAACTTATCAATGTAAAAGTAATGCTTAATGGGGTTGAAGTGAAAAGAGTTGACTCTGCCATAATATTGGGTGTTATTATTGATGAAAATTTGAGTTTTCATGATCATTGTTTTAACAAGTCAGTTTTAACAAGTTTAAGTTATTAGTAAAACCTACAGTGCAGCCTTCATATTAGCCCGAGCCAGTCTTATCTTATAATTATCCTACTTTCAAAATCGGTGGGGGTCACCCTATTGGGTTCCTCCAAACAAATATTTCATGAATTATGATTTGTATTCCTCGTTCATACCTCCATTGGTGATAGCATTCCGAATTTCAGCTTTCTACGACCAAATTTCAAAATCGGTAAAGGTGTATTCTTAAGTGTGATTCATTTTAAATGCAATGGACGAAGCAGATTATAAAGAATAATCCAGGATGAAGCTGAATGTCCCAATGATGAGCAGCTCAATTGCACACAATGACGAGCGGAACTAATTTTAATAGTGTAATTAATTGTGGCATGTGGCAGTTATGGCAAAACGATTTATATCCTTTCAATTGTGATTTAGATCAGGCTACTTTTAAAACAAATTTGGATACTTTTTTAATTTACCAAAGTAATAATATAGCGTCAAGAATGCTACACAATTAAACAATGAGCATTGTTGTATTCAATGATTTATACATCAAACAGTTATTTGGGGCACTATTGTGATATTGTCATCCCAGCAAGTTACACGACAAAGGAAAATTACGGTAATTAATAATATCCCCAGAAATAATTAAAGGACGTCTGCGCGTAAATTTTGTAAACTATTTGTTTGATATTTAATTGAAGTTTCTGGTTCCAGTTCCAGACGACATTATGCAACTTTGGCTGCTCTGCACGATTGGTTTTGCGTTTTTGGCCATATCCGACCAAGGAAAACCGGCCAGTAATTTACTTTAAATATTATAATTGATAGAATAATTTGCATTAAACTAATATGATTAAAAGGATGCTTCGAATTCCTTCTTGACCCAAGCTGCCATGCCGACTTCAAAGAAGTGTGGGTTTATGATGACGAGGACGACGAATGCAATAAAAGAAGGAAAAGAATATGCAGAAAAAAGAAAAAAGGATATAACGATACAAACGTATTTGATGAACTCCACGATTGCTTAACCATTTGCAAAAACGCCTGATTTGATCGAAGTAATATGTGTTGTTGACGTTGTTGTACAAAATAAACAACAATATTTTAGGCTTCCGTACTAATACAACACGGAATTATACTAAATGTATACATACATACTAATGCCATTTTTAATATTTATGCATGCCAGTACGAAAAATACTCATCATACATAACTATGAAATTTTAGAAGAGATTTGAAATTGGTGATCTTATTTGTTACGTTATACATACAGTTTAGAATATGTATATAGATTGACTTCAGCCATATCTATATGTATAGTATACGTGATATGTATTCATACTAATTTATAAAAATTAACTTACGATTTGACAAAGATATTGTCGCAGTTCGTAACATCCATCCTTGATCCCCACGTAGAAGGGCACCAAGAAGTAAAAGAAGCCCAAATTGTAAGCATCAACGATAAATGATATATGCTTGCTATAGCATTCCAGAGCCCAACGATCATAGTCAGGATCTGCTGAAATCTCAGCACGACTGGCACTGTCCCCTTTTAATATATAAAGAACATTTTACAACATTAATACCAAGTAACTTGTGCCCCTATTCCTTCATAATTAGCATTTGGAAAATTGCATTTCTTACCATTTATTTCACTTTCGACTTCAATCCTATCCAGATCCATAGAATTGGAGGTTCGCCTTCCTCTGGAAATAGTGGCTTGAGAGGATGATCCTCCGGATAAGTGGCGGGAGTAGCGGCTCGAGCGACGCTCAATACCGCTTTCGGATATAGGGCGGGGTATCCGTGTCTTACCTCGAATTATCTTAGGTCGGCAATCCATCTCCCTTAGCTCAATGCTATCTCCCATAATGACCTTTTCTATAACAAAAAGTCAGCAGTATAAATTGTATGTATTAGTACCATAACAAGCCCTAACAATTAAAGTGACGTCAGCGGATAAATTTTTAATATACATTATCAAAAAACCATAAGATTAAATAGAATTATCACTAAATACTTGCGTTTTTACCTCGCCTTTTTTTCTTTTAAATTATCGAGTTTAAAAAAATAAATGAGGTTGTAACTGATCTAAATTCTAGCACAATTTTGCATATAAAGACTTTAAATCTGTACAGCGTATGTATTAATTGGAATGAAATACTTGAAAAGCTTGAAATGCTAAATTGATGTAACTTTAAATAAATATTAATCGTAAATCGTAATCGTTCTTTAAATGGCTCAATGGAAGTGTAGTACGCAGGGGACTACAAGCGCTACTGAACAAGTGAAAAGTGCATACTTAATCCGACGCGTTATTTTGTACTTGCGAATCAATAATATGAGCTCATCCTCGTATCATACGTGTACCAATTAGATGAGGATGCACCCAACATGCGTCACATTCATTTTAGCCAACCCTTCATTATCGGGGCGGGTAGTGTGTAGGGTAGGGTGCTAAGTTACGCGTTCATGCACATACACAATATTTCACTCATTACAACATTGCGAGTGAAAGAACTTTGTTTTGTAGAATTTTTAATTATCATGGAAATATTTGCAAGAGTATCATTGCAAGAGTATCCGTTATAGAATAGAAGCAGATGACACTTCCGACCGGGTTGGAACTGGGTTGAAGTTGATTGGTAAGCACGAGCTTGCGAATCACGCGATAGATGAGCACGTTTCTCATTTGCAAGAGTTTTTGAAGCCAAAATTATCATCTTTATGTTGCACAGGATGTAAATAGTTTGTAAAGGTCAGGTAGAAATGTGTGTGTGCTTTTGTATCTACACTTCATTATATATCAGTTGAAACATTGCCCGGAGTGTGTTATTAAATGCATTTTATTTTGTCAAATTGGGTGAAACATACGATATGATTATGTATGAAATGCCCTTTTTCACCCAATATATCACAAGCATAAGGACCTTTCTGCTGTACCTAAGGTACGCTTATATCGCATGCGCTTTGCTAACACTTTACTATTGTACAGACCAAGTTTTGCAAAACATGTCTTCTATGAATAAATAAATAAGCAAGCATATGCTACGAAACGGCTTTATAGGTGATATTTAGCATTTTGTATACTCGTCTCGTATAATGCAAATGTTTTATTGACTCAATGAAGGCGAGAAGAATAGGATGTGCCCGATAAGGGACGAGGTTGTGATGGCCTTAACAAACAAACATAAAGTCGCAAGGCTCGCGCAATTAATGTGCAACATCAGCAAAAATATCGCGGATGTACGTATCCTTTGTGATGTTTCTTGGACCGAGGAGGAGCTCCTTAAATTAAATATCAATTTATATCGATGTGGTTATAAAGGATGCAAAAATACATGTTTATTGTCCAGACAGCTTGCTGGGTAAGTAGTATCTTTTAAATTGATAATTTTTATGATTATTGCAATAGCAATTATTATTATCATTTTAACCACATGCACCAAGTAACATCTCGCCACCGGAATTTCGCAAAAATTGGCACGCGTCCAGTAGTCCCCATATTCACGAAACAGTTCATTTAGGATTTTTAGATTTATACAATCTTCATCATGATGAAAAGCATGCTCACGACACAGCCAACGCGAATAAATGGCTGTGTACTCGGTGTCATAAACTACTCTCACACCAAGATAAGCTAGAAGATCACAACAGAGTTGTCCATGACCGGGTTTTCTTCCCGTGTCCAGTATGCGAGAATGTTTTGTCCACCCGGAAATCTTGGATTGTTTGTCAAGTCACTCTTTGCAAGGTGGTGGTGGATAAAAAACAATAGGATAAATTTGGATTGATGGTAGCAAAATGTGAAGAGGAAGGATGTGATACACGATTTGCGTATCCATCAGATTTGAGAAAGTAAGAAGGAATTTACGAATAATTAATTGGAATTATTTTTGTAATTAAGGTTTAATTTGTGAATTCGTAATTACAGCCTTATGAAGAAAATTCATGGCCCCAACAGGACATTTGAATCGTGTCCAACATGTGGAACGACATGGCCAATTAAGTTGGTACAAACTCATGGAGACTCTTTTAAAAGAGGAAATGAGGCAAAAGTAAAGTCCACGTGAACGAAATAACTGATAATTGAATTATTGACTGCATTGATATCGACTAGAATTTGTGGAAAAGATCGTGTGACTATAATAACTAATTTAAGAATCACATGTTAACAGTTTTATTTGTACCGAAACGACAATCAACCTGACTGCTAATGTAATTCCATGCAAAATACGGAGTAACCATTGCCTCAGTTAATAACTACTTATTTTTATATCTAGAGATAGACATGCTAGTATAAGTTCGAATATATATTATTTCTACAACAATAGAGGTACTAGGTTTCCCAGTACTATTTATTAATATACAGGGTCATTCTGAATAATGTCCCGACGTTTGAAATTCGATTATAAAAAAAATTTTGAATTTCAGTTTGTTTGAAAGAGCATCTTTCCAAGTGTATCTCGAAATTTTTTCAACTCTCTAGAATGTGTGGGTGGCCAGAGGTGCCACCGATTCTGAAAAAAGTGGGGTGAAAACTCGGTTTAACATTGATTTCCCTATCTCAGATTTGACCTCAGCAACACCAACTTTCCTTGGTTACTAATAAAAT
>JAQFZJ010001107.1:0-12683 GCA_034695645.1 Folsomia fimetaria
TGCTTATTTCGACTTGGACTCTCGCCAATTGGAAATTCGAATATAATAATATGGCACTTTCCTCAAGTACAAATTCTATGTTGCAACGAATCAATGGTTTTGTGGAGTTTGCGGAGAACTCCCGTCACCAATTGATGTGTCTCGCCCAGGATTCTGGGACAGTGAGCAGCGACATGAACATTGAATATGATACTGCTAAATTGTGGGTGAAAACTAGCATGGAAAGAATCGAACATTTCTTGCAAACTCAGAAATATTCCTATTTCATATCAAGCCCAGTACACCTGGGGGAGTATGCAAGTAACATGATTGTTGAGCAGATGCTAATGTCAACTGCAATTAAGCACGTTGCGTCAGAGTTGCAGCATCAATGTGAGTCGGTCATTTTTGAGACTGCATGTATTCTATGTTTTATGCACTTAAACTCGTTTCTGTTATTTTTCAAAGGTTCCAAAAGTTCTTTGACGACGACAAACCCGAAATCACGGTTAACTAATAATGCAATAGAAATTGAAGTATTTGGAAGAGCTTCTCTGGGTGATCCATTTTTTAACGAGACTCCAAACTCCACAATTGAAGCTGGGCAACTCTCCAAGCCTCTAAAACGTAAGCGTGGGGAAAGGAGGAAATCGGCAGCACTTGGAGCACAGAAGCAACAAACGGTATTTTGCCCTGCTGTCAAGGACTATTTTAACGATCTCTACCCTGTTCATCAAAATCCAAAGTTACCTGGTAGACTTCATAAAATTTAGCAATCTGCATCTACATAAGAATTTTTTGCTGGTTGTAATATGTATGTATGTTTGTTATTGTTTCAGTTGAAATAGGATCTCGTTTCTCTGATTGTAAAGTCCGTAGGTATGTCATATCATGTTACAATATGCCATTTCCTGGCCAGTATTATACCCTTTCATGTTGCAGGATGGATTTGAAATCCAAAGCTTGTATTCAGGAGTCTGAGAAAATGGTACCCGGTCACTCCTCACAGGATTTTCCTCTTAATAGCTTAGGAAGTTTTATTCGTTGTGGTATCGACCCTGTACGTGAGGCCGATAGAAAGTACCGAATGCAAGATGATACGGTTAATGCCTTTTTAAATGTGGTATGTATTATACTGTTTATTTGTTGATTTTTCAAGTTATTTATGCAATTGACAAAGAATTTAATTATTCTAGAGAAATAATCAAAAAGTTATTGATTTCACAATTCGTAAACCTAACTTAGTTGATATATCACGAGAGTTTTTGATTGAAGTAACGGTATACGGACAAACTAAAGCAGATGATACCTCGGGATTAAAGTGAGTGAAACTAATGATGCATATTTGACATATACATATAATGGTGCATTTTGTTGACATTACATAAATTGTACTGTTTTAGTGTGTGCTCTTCTATTGCAACGTACAAAATTGAAGTCCTTGGCAGTCAAAGCTTAGCGGATCTTAGGTATTTTGAGTATTTATTCACTTGAATAAATGTCGATCCAAGATTAGTCAAATCTTGGATATCTTATGTTGCTAATACTTATATGTACCTATATGCAATATTTTCGGAATAACAATTTTATTTATTTTCTTAGGGATGCACTAATGTGTGACAATGGTTTTATATTTACCAAGGAATTGTATCATCCGGATGATGTACAAGATACGAATGAACTAGCACAAGTAGTAATGCTATAATTATATATTTAGAATATTTATAACTCATATTCTGATTTTTTTTTAAGAATAAGCTGCTTTCAGCGATGTTATTAATTGATAACACCATTTATAATGAGACCAGGTGGCATAATAATTTTGATTACGCGACTCAAATAATACAGTGGACACGCCGCCAGCCACATAGACAAGCTGGACCATTTAAACGAGGAGATATGTCTACTACAAAATTAGAAGACTTGACCATTCAGTTTGGATTTCCATATCTATTCAGACACTTAGGCGACTGTGAACACATCATTGTTTTCAACAAAGCAAGGTATAATGAAATACAGTGTACTATTTATAATATTGACAATAATATTGATCTGTACTACTTCTATTATCGTCAGACTTTTAACCGTTGATGATGAGCATCGTTTATCTTACTTTCCTCGAACATCGTGGATTTCAGACATTCGGCCAAAGTTGTGCCGAATCGATAACGAATTTATTGCCACGTAATAATATACATATAATATTGTACCCTGTCTTCAGTTTCACAGTAAATATTAATTCGTTTGTTTTTTTCCAGATGGGCAGTTCTTGATTATGCAAGTTTTCCAGAAAGTCCTATGTTGATTTGCAGCCAATGTCTTAAAGCCTTTTGTTATACAGAGTTTGGTGCCAAGCGTGGGCAGTTTCGCCTATTTCCATATCGTCAATTAATCTGCGAAATCCCTCTGCCAAATGAACCAATTCCAAAAAGAGTTTTTAAACTTTACAAAAATGAATAAAGTTGTTTTTTAAATGTTTTACATAAGACTGCATATTTGTTGAACTATCTTAACTGTTTTTGTCATTTATTTGTACAACGGACACCAATATTTCTATAATAAATTTGACACTATAAAAAACATTAACCACATAGTGTTGGATCTACATCTCACTTAATGTGAATTGATTGGTTTTAAACTCGGAACAGGGATATGCTTATTACTTTAAAATTGCTAAAGAAATGAGAACTCTTAACATAATCCTTTACATCTACTTTTCTGGAACATTATATACCATACATAGTATTGAAAAATCATTCACAAAAGTGCATTGCTTGAGTAACTCCACTTCATAACTAAAAATGGTGAGGGTGTCCGTAAAGTAATCTCGTCTCATATTTGGTTTTGCTCTTCTCAACTTTCGGTTTCACTTGGAGAGCACATCTGTACCGTACATCGGAAGAAGTTGTGTGAAGGCAAGGGAAGTGCGTTAGTTGAGGGACATACAGAAAAGCTCTATGGCACATGCAAGATACTTTTTCCAAATCTTCTCGTACCATCACATCACATTATTACAACCAAGCCTTAATAATACTTAACAACTTTCTTTGCCTTCGTACTCATACTGGATTTGAGGTTAAGCTAGTGCAACATTAGCAACGCTTACTACATTGTGTCAAGTTAATGCATGAGAAGTCATACTAAAGCCAATGAGAAAAAGCTGGCTTAAAAATTGTTCGACTTCCATTTCCATGCAAGGTTCAGCTCAGTCAGTAGTGATATCGCATCTCAGAAGTCAACTTACCAGGCTTTCGCTTCTCTAAAGATACTTGGTTGACATATGAAGAAGAGATTTCATTTGTAGTGGTTACGAAGAAATAATATCAACTGTGAACTGGAACCGGACGTATATAAGTTTATTTGGTTACATCAGTTTTGATGTTGGCTTTAGAGCAAATATAATATAATTTGTCAATACACATCACCAATTTTTGCAAATTATTTGTCAATCTCACTCTGCTCACAGATACAGCTCAGCAGTGAAATAAAGATTATCCATGTCTATATAAGTAAAAGGTGTAGAGAAGTCCTCTTTCCACCTGTATATATAATACTTCTTGTCGGAAATTCAAGCAGTGGTATTGACTGCATCTCAACTCTGGACGTTTGTCTCAAAATCCCGTGTCTCCCTCGATCACTACATAGTCTCAGGAAAGTGAAAAGTGACGAGATAGAATTTAACTGGATGAAAGGTGAACACATGTGGGTGTAGTGGTAGTGGTATAGTATGATGGTCCGTGATGAGACAAAATGAGAAACAGTGAGACTTCTGGAGCTTAGGAGGAATTTGTGCATCTATTATTTAAGATGGAATACCAAACGGGGTTATCCAAAAAAGATTCAAATATAGTTATCATGACTTCTCCACAACGAATGACCTTATTAAAATGCCTTAGAGTGACGGTGCTATTACTACTAAGTTTTTGTCACAATTTTTCATCGGTGAGGGGAAGTATAAGCAATGAGGGGAACGGCTTGAGTAGTTTAAATTCTAATAATGGTATTAACGCATTCTTCGGGGCAGACGGTCTCCTGAACTCTTCGTCAAAAATTTCAAGTTCAAATTCTTTCGGCAATGAGGGAGGTGGACATCGCCATCGACACCATCACGGGAATGTCTTGCAAACCGCACCTGTTGGAGGGTAATCTTTATGTCACAAAGTTTTTTTTAAATTATCCAAAATGGGCGAAAGCACTTAGGGATGTTATCCTACGTAGTATGTATATAGACTCTGCATGGCACATTGCTCTCTCTACATAAACGTCAGTCATTTATACATATTATTCTGGATATAGTCAATTTGAACTGCTGGACAATTAAAAAAATAAATGGCTTCAACTTTCTAAAATTAATGAAAAACCAACTAAAATTGAAGCTAAGTAGCTCGAATGAAAAATTCGTCACCGTTCATTAATAGAAAAATTAAAATGAGTATCTTGAGATTAAAATTGCAATGCAAATAAAATAAGTTAGGTATTACAAGTCGCTGGCCTCAATAAATGAATTTGTGCTCCTGAACTTCAAGCAGACAAGTATCAGACGCCATCACTTAATGTTTAATAAGCATTGCTTATGATCTAACCTTTGTACACATATTTGACCTGCCATTCGACTCATCAGCCCAGACGCAATTTTTATCTCAATATAGAACAATCTTCGCAAAGCAAAAACTGTCCATGGTCAACTTAATCATCAAATGAAAGACGTTAATACATTACACTTAAATACGTAACATTTCCGTACAAATCACGTTCGACATCATTCGGTTTTGGCAACTATATAAAATAATTTAAAAGGAAAGGATTAAGCAAGATACATTTTAAATTGAGATATGTACCAAACCAACATAAAATAGCTGATGATCAATTAAGAAAGCATAATATAAAATCTGGCTTCCGTGTGTCGGATGTATGTAAATAAATTAAATAATCCTATGATGTATTAATTATACCAATATTGTAATTCACTTCTGCCATTAATTAGGAGTTTAGAAATCTGTGAATCTTATTGCGAATCAGTTCGTAAAAGAAAAACCAATGAGATATGAATGACATTATTGAATGCATGCATATTTCAATCTCATTTATCGTTTACTTATAGATTGAGTTGTATATGTTCTTAAGGAAATGATACATCAAATAAAAAGGTATCATTTTAATCAGTAGTATTATTTTAATGGCCAAAAAGTGTGATATCAATATCAATAAACAACACTCATCTGCATCCATATTATGAGGTCAATGCTCGACTCGGCCAAATGCTCCTTTTCCTCAGTGCATAAAATGATGCTTGTTTCATTTCGAACCACGTTAGAAGTTTAATCAAGCATAAACAACCCGGACCAGTTCCGTGATTTCTTTTCAAGTGATCCAGTTCCATAATCAATAAATGCACTTAACTTCAAACTTGTACAAGAAACGGTATGCGCACCTTTCCTTCAAAAGATTCCTGTCTGCTGATCCAATTTCAGATTAATGCATCAATAAATAAGAAATGCCGCGTGCATTATTCTCTTCCGTAAAGTATTCATCTTAACATGAGCAGATTCGTAATCGAATTTAATCGATGCAAACTTAATTTATTGCTTACGTATTTTAATTTATTACATGATTTATAGCCCCAATGTATGCCGGTCACGAATCAGGACATATTGCTGCCCTGGATGGACACAAAGGACTGGATCGGGTCTTTGTGTAATTCGTAAGCATTTTTTTTAGTTGATATTTGTTATTCTGAATTTAATTAGTACACTTTTGTCCGTGCGACTACTGGATAGAATAGCTTAAACCGAAAATGAATGTATACTTTTAGAAGCAGATCTATGCCAGGATTTAAAGAATAAGCACAAGAATGTGTAATTGATTTATTCTGTAATTTCGACAGCTATTTGTACCCGTGCGTGCGGTGCCGGTCGGTGTGTCAAACCGAATTTGTGTCTATGTGAAGGAGGATCAATTTCAAACATCTGCGACGGGGGATCCGTGAAAGGTGCGTCTGTTTTTCCGTCACTCAACATTGAATTTGAAACATTTGCTGCATTGCATATAATAAATTTACAGATTGACAGTTGTAATTGTAGTATTCATCATCAAACAGTAGACGATTTAAATATTGTCCGTCTATTCACTCATTCACAGCATTTCGAGAATGAACATTCATTCATGAGTCCACAATTTCCAGAGCATTTATGTGTCATTTCCTTTCAACTGCACTCAAATTGCATTACCAATGAACATTAAAATAGAGGATGATAATTACCCGTGACCTTTTTTATGTGTTGTTATTTACCAATAAACCTTTGGCATGCTGGCCTAAAGCCAGATGAATTATGCCACACATGGTGCATAGCAAAACCAGCCCCGGAAGATTTATTTTCAATTCATTAGACAGATTTATGTAATAAACTCCAAAAATTAAAGATGTATGATTATAAAAATGCTGTGAACGTTAATCATGGTATAAGTTAAAAGGTGAGAGTGAGAGCTGCGTATTTCCACTCGAAAAGTTATTTTGTATGTATGCTTGTATCTTGTCTCTGTCAACAAAGGGTTAAATATGATGAATGATAGAGCTTATATACGCGTGTACATTGTTTACTAATCTTGTGCCAGGAAAACTCATAAATTTAGTGCATTGTAATTGTAATATTGTTGAACATTATTTGAACTAACGATAATAATGCAACTTATGCAGACGGGAGGACAAATGCTAGACCTGGAATAGGAAAAGGAGATGGGAACACAGGAATCTCTTTGCCAGGAATCCCTTCTAACGGATCTGGTTCTAATGGGTGTCAAATCTCATGTCTCAACGGAGCCACTTGCATTAATAACAAATGCATTTGCAGAACTGGTTATGCTGGGGAATTTTGTGGAGAACGTATGAATTCTTGCCACGATTAATATGCATTTTTCATTGGTTGTTGTGTGTTAATGATAGCTGTTTGTCGTGAGTCTTGTCTCAATGGTGGAAGATGTATCGGCCCAGATCGCTGTGCTTGCGTTTATGGATATACCGGCAGAAAATGTGAAGCTGGTAATTACCAAAATCTAATTATCAAAGCCAAACGTCCAACTGACTTTGATCAGAATGAATGGGAAAAAAATTCAGAATAGCTTTCTTTTACTGAAATGAAAGGCTTAATGACACTGCCAATATTTGTAGACTATAGAACAGGACCATGTTACACTAAAGTCACTGGAAGTGTATGTGGGAATCAATTACTTGGAGTGGTGTGTACGCGACAACTTTGCTGTCAGACAGGTAAAATATCAAAAAAATTAGGAAGAAACTTTGTTAAACAAAATTGTGGTTCTATAGTCGGAAAAGCTTGGGGTCACCCATGTTCGATATGTCCAGACTACACAGATTGTGAACCCGGCCACTTGAAGAATATCCATTCATCACAATGTATTGACATTGGTATGCAAATATGAGAAACTGACACTGCCTGACTTTCTCGTTATAATTTTGGGTTTATGCTTCATGTTCACTAATATCACTTTCACCTTTATAATTGCCTACATAGACGAATGCGAAGCCATCCCTAATATTTGTGAAGGGGGAAAATGCATCAACACTCCTGGAAGTTTTAGGTGCGAGGTAAGTACATTTATAATTAGCTGTATTTTAAATTGTCTTTTCTTTTTGCGTTTTTCTTTTCCAAGATGTTTCATTTTTATCCTTTCTCACACTCATAAACGCATAAACTGGGTTTTCAGTGTCCAGCAGGTCAGATTCCACGGGATGGGGTATCAGGCCCTTGCGAAGATGAAAACGAATGCTTGAAAGGTATGTAAAGATAATGCAACCCACATTGTTCAACTTTTTTTTTCGAAACACATTTTTTATTTACATTCAGATGATATATGCAAAAATGGACGATGCATTAACACTGATCAAGAATATTACTGTATCTGTGATCGAGGGTTCATTCCTAGTCAAGACAGGAAGTTTTGTATAGGTTGGCAACAATGAAGAGATATATGAAAATTGTCACATTTATGAAAATACCACCAAAATCATTTGAATGTTTAGATGCACGTCAAGGGAATTGTTATACATCTGTTGTAAGAGGAGTATGTCGAGCTAAACTGTCAGTGAAGTTAACAAAACGGGACTGTTGTTGTGGAATGAATATGGGGAAAGGTTGGGGCGATGATTGTGAAATGTGTCCGACAACAGACAGTGGTGAGTGAGAGTTCTTGGTGTTCAAAATATTGCGTATATAGATGACACCTATTACTTGCCGTTGACGTCGACGTGGAGTCGTGGACGTTGAATCTCCATTGGATTCATCACTTTTGAATGAGCTAAATATTTATTCAGGTTTCTTATCTTGTTAATAACAGGCTCGTTCAAATTATGTGTGGAACCTGGACTCTTGATGCAGGTTGATGGTGCGTATGCGTAAATACTTTTTAAATGTTCACACTTTCACTAATATTTGCTACATGTTCAACTTTAAAGTTTAAACTACCAAATTGTTCTGTACAGAATGCGGTCTTCGTCCAGATATCTGTGGCAATGGCAAGTGCATCGACATTCCTGAAGGTGAGTTTGTATATATATTCTAATACATATCAGAGTTCATTAACATTACATTATTTTTATAGGTTATCGCTGCGAATGCGGTAATATACTCCTACGTTTTTAATATCTAATGTTCCCATACTAAACCAATACAGATATTAGAAGTTCATTGTATTTTTTATGTATGCATAATCTTAACAATTTACAGATGCAGGAAATATTCAGAGAAGCCCAATGGCTCCATGTGAGGATGTAAGTTGTGAATAAGACTTACAAATCATCTTCATAAAACATAAATAGCAATATGCATCTAAATAGTTGTTGGATACTAACAGATAGATGAGTGCAATACCAACCGTCACCAAACAGCTTTATGCCAAGGAGGTATGACTATTTCAAAATAAAACAAAATATTTGCAGTGGTAAGGTTGTTAGTTACGCTTATTCAAGTGATTTACAAAATGGCATGACATGACAGGTCGCTGTGTCAATACCCCTGGATCCTACAACTGCATATGCCGTAAGTAACTTGTGCCTGTTATCATTCCAAAATCTGAGTGAAGGGATTTCAAATTTTTAGTTATAATGTTATATAAGCTCCAAAATGGCAATCAAACAGTATTTCATTTCGGTTTCCAGCCCATGGGTTCGATGTATCTTCTGACGGAAAATTCTGCATCGATGTAAGTGTGACAGAATCTGATCAGATCACACATGGTTTAAATTTAACTGACATCTGGATTATGCTTTTCATCAACTTAAATTGTTGTGTCTTTCAGCACGACGAGTGTAGTGAATCTGGAATGGTATGTTATTTTGAAAATTATTCTCTAGGCATTAGTTAACGTACATACATGAAGGGTATTTCTTTGCTTTCAGTGCGCAAATGGAATTTGCACCAACAGTAAGTCGTCTATCACATTAAAATAATATGTTGCGTGCAATCTAGTCGCAACCCTTGATTTCAAACACATGAAATGATTTATTTGTTGTCTTTCTACAGTGGATGGGTCGTTTAACTGCAATTGTTTGCCAGGATACATTTTGTCAACCACGGGGCACTCCTGTGTTGGTATGAAAATAAGATGCAGACTCTGATAACTTTCTCCATCCTTCAGTTGGCAACATAATTCGCTTTGGGTCGTGATGGGACAATAGAATATCAATCATATACATGTTTGCGTCTCCAGAAAATTGATTAATGGCTTATCATACCCTCCCAAATATGGTATTACTACATGTAACCACTAATTTTTTTTTCAGACCAAGACGAATGTCTAGAAAATCCCCGTATTTGTCTTTCTGGCAGATGTGAAAATAGTAAGCTGTTGCAAATGTCATGTACTTCGCTTGACATAGTGAATCGTCTCAAATTGTTCGTTATGTCTTTCCATGTAGCCCCTGGATCCTATAAATGCCGATGCAGTGATGGTTTTACTCCTACTTTGGATGAGGCCTTTTGTGTTGATGTATGTTCAAGCATACAAATATCAAATTACATTAAAATTCACGATTGTTTGATTTAATTTAAACAGAAAAATGAATGTGCTGAAACTGGGATGTGCGAAAATGGGAGATGCGTAAATCTTGATGGAAGTTTTAAATGTGTTGTAAGTTGGGCACAGTGTGTTGTTACATATTTACAATACATATCTTTTTCAAAATGCTTGAAATATTTTTGTAGTGCAATCCAGGATATAAATTAGGACCAACAGGAAAACATTGCGTTGGTACGCTTCGTCATTCTTAGTTTGAACAACTTTCTTCAATGATGATAAAAATAATGATTTCTTTATATACAGATTTGAACGAATGTGACTTGCACGTATGCCAGGGTGGACACTGCAAAAATACGCAAGGCAGTTTTAAATGTGAATGCTTTCCTGGACTAGTCTTGGGCCCGGATGGACGCACTTGTTTGGGTAAAATATTACAAGTATTATTATCCATTTAGTTTGGATGAAGCTTCGAAACCCTTTTGAATTCTTACATATCAGACACGCAGAAAGACCTTTGTTTCAAAACTTACCGAGATGGGCTGTGTTTAGAACCATCTACTATCCCAGTTCCAAAATCGACGTGTTGTTGTTTTGGGGTGGGGGCACTGATGGGTTGGGGGACTCCTTGTCGTTCTTGCCCTACGCCAGGTAAATACAATAATTGTCCATAGTTATCGTATACATATTAAAATCATCTCAATGAGTTTAATTTTTGACAACTCTAATTAACACATTGTTGTGAAAAGGAACGGCGGATTTTGATATGCTTTGCCCTCACGGCAGTGGAATGACTAACACTGGAGATGGTAAGTCAATTGCACATTACATATCAGCTCAAATGATATTTAGTAATGTAACGACACAACATTTAAAAATTCCAATCCATTTGTAGATATTAATGAATGCGGTAAGTTGTTCCAATTTTCTACACAGGAACTATTTCGCTATTGTTTGCACTAATATTTTTTATTAAGCACAAAATCCAAGCATTTGTATCAACGGTGCCTGCGAAAACGTGGTAGGAACTTATCGATGTATTTGCGGTAAGTCAATCTCTTCGCTTGATTTTCACCTTATAGGTATTTAATAGTTGCGTCTGTTTTAGATCGCGGATATCAAATTGATCTCACTGGAAAACTATGTTTGGACGTATGTGAATTTTTTAAGATCTAAACTCCTTTTTTAAGGTTTGTGCCATGTGTTTGTGTATTTTTACATTTTTAGATTAATGAATGTGAAATTGACGATTTGACATGCGGGGGTGGTCAGTGCAAAAATACACTAGGAAGTTTCCAGGTAATTTTGCTAAGAATCTTGTATGTAGAATGCAACTTTTGAATATTGTAGTATACCTGTTTTTAGTGTATTTGTCCTATTGGAACTCAATATGATTCTCGTACTCAAGTTTGTCAAGATATTGGTAATTGCTAATTATTTATAATTCCGACCGTTCCTAATATTCAGAGTCTATTTATAATGTGATATATGTAGACGAGTGTTCAGACCCAAGTCAAGAAGTTTGTGAAAATGGAAAGTGCAGAAATACGGTTGGAGGTTTCGAATGTGAAGAATGTGACGACGGATTTATTTTGGACCCAACCAGAAAGTTTTGCATTGGTACTGCACGAGATTTTTAAAAAATATTCACCAAACCCGATAATGGAGTTCAGCAAGTTAACATTTGATATTAGATAACAGAAAAGGAAACTGTTGGACAAAGGCCGTTGCTGGAAAATGCGAAGGGAATTTGAGACAACCCATGTTGAGAGAAGAATGTTGTTGTTCAATTGGAAAAGCTTGGGGAAGTCCATGCGAAGTATGTGATCCCAGACTATGTGATTGTCAACCAGGGTTTGCAAAGGTATTCAAAATCATTATTTTAAACCAGGGAGCAAAAAAAACTTTATCATGATTTACGCAATACCATAGGTGGATGGCAAAACGTGCACTGATATTGGTAACAATTTCATACAAACATATTTATACAGCTATAGTACAAATACACGCAGTTCCATAATTTTAGATGAATGTGCCATGAATTCCGGTATTTGTCAGGGAGGCACCTGTGTGAATACTGAAGGGTCTTTTAGCTGCACGTAATATTTGCTCTTTACAATAATAATAATAGGAAGTTGAGATTTGCAAAACTTATTATGTTTGTTAAGATGTCCTCCCGGATTGATTTTGGAAGCCGATGGTACCAAATGTATTGATCGACGTGAAGAGCAATGTTATATGCACATTAAACATGGCGTTTGTCAAAGAGCGTTGGATGGATATTTTTTGCGAGCGGACTGCTGTTGTACTGTAGGACGAGCATGGGGTATGGAAAAAAACAAAGTCTGCTCTGGATAATTACCTAACCCAGGCATTAATTTTTGAAATGTTGGCAATAGGAAGGGACTGCATCCCTTGCCCACGAGCTGGTAGTGAGGCAATGCAACAACTGTGCCCCAGAGGTCAAGGGTCAATTGGACAAAAAGATGGTTCGTTTGTATTATACCACATTAAGTGATGAAAAAATCAGAAATCACTTCAAGTTTTTAATAATTCTAATTTGTAGTAAATGAATGTGCATTGATACCGAACTTGTGTGAGAATGGTCGTTGTCGAAATGGTGAGTTACGAATACTCCCAAGTCCCAATCATCCTGGGTATTTTTATGATTATGC
>JAQFZJ010001108.1:0-12670 GCA_034695645.1 Folsomia fimetaria
TATAAAAGATCTATATCAACTGTTTTAACACAATTTCTAATTGCAGCTCGAGAGGATTTTGCTGGGCTTGACAATGACGCACTCGATTTTAGCCAGTTGGAAGATTTTATTGCCAATGAAGCAGATGGAAGGTTGGTGAAGTTACAATTTCTTTCAATAATGAAATGCATGCAAGTATGTGGAATAACACAATCTGAATTTGTTGCAGTTATTTCGCGGACACCTTGGCAAATAGTGAAGCCTCTAAGCATACTCAGAATGGACAGGCCCTACGTGACCGCATCATTGTGGTCACGAACCTTCCATCCTCCGAGACGGCAGCCTTGCCGTTCACGGATTCCAAAGAGACGTGTCCAACTAATTCCAATCCACCGGGTTGTTTGACTACATACGCCAATGGATCCCTTCCGTAAGTTAATTAATAAATATTCATAGTTTGGATTGTATACAATGCAGCGTATCCGTATGTATATGTAGTACAGGCAAATCCACTACTACTAGTCCAACACACGTTTGATTTGCATTCGTATATTTTAATTGATGACAAAATGCCAACTGAAATGAGACTGAAATGTGTTGTTTACCTTTAAATGTGTAAACATGTGTAACTCCAAGAAATATATGGAATGTTGAGAATGAATTAGCTTTCCACAACAAGGCGTGCATGGTTCGCCATTTGCATGATTAATTGACAAACGCTTGATTTTGCAGACGGCACAACCTTCACAACCTTCCGGATAGTCCACCAGATTCTGGGTCAGAACCTCCATATTCTCCAACAGATCCTGGGTCCCGTTCTCCCAGTAAGTTTTGTGCTATTAAAACTGTATTAACAATTCCACGTTGTTCCATCAAAGTTGCATGATTTATTGTCAAATTTGCCAAAATCGGCGACTGTATAATAATTCTTCCATTTTTAATCTCCATTACTTTCCATAGATCACAAAGATCCAGCCATGAATGGACGACGGAATTTGCATGACCTCCTCCTGCACCCACTTTTCCCCCAAACCTCCTCAGCTAATGGAGTCGCTGTTATACTTCAACCACACGACTTGCAGTCTCTGGGATCCCCAATTTCCAGCATTCCCCCAATTCATGTACCCACTCTTATACCCATGTCCCCCTCAGGTATCTCTCACGCAGGAGGAAGTCCTCCCTCCTCAAATGCGACATTGACGACATTGGGTGGACCTTGTTCCTCGTCTCAAATGTTGGATGGGTCTCAAACTGCCTCCCCTCACCAGCAAGAGATTCCCTTTTACACTACATTGACACCGGTGGTGCAACCAGCAGCAGAATCAAGTAAAGGGCGGAAGAGAAAGGCATCGGAATCTGGAACAAGTAGCACCAAAGGGAAAGTTAGCATGGTTCACGTAAAGCAAGAGCCAGGTGAGGTTCACTCAAAGTCTCCATCATATCATGTCATATAATTGCAAATGAGTGATGATGTGTACTAAGATCAAATCAGCTCTTTCAGAAATGTCTCCCGGGGCTGAGTCCACCACTTCTACTCAAAATGCAAGTGGGACTGGAAACGAGAACGGGGGCAGTTTAGATGACGATTTTTATGATTTGTCGAATGATCCTTCAATATTCATGGATCCTAATTATCAGTGCATCAAATTCCAGCCGTTTCACGAACATACATGGCTAACACTTGCGGATGACGCTCTCAAGGAATTGTAAGTCTCACATTTTTGCTGCTTACTTTGGAGGACAAGTATTAATCTCACGCTTTGATTTGTGGTGCAGACCTATGGTGTATTTTAAAGTTGATGCTGACAAAGGATTCAACTTTTCCAATGCGGACGATGCGTTTGTGTGCCAGAAGAAAAACCATTTTCAGGTATGGAAGGAATTATATTATGCTTTGCGTATTATGGTCGGGTTATAATTTAAGAGCTTAATATTATATATTTGTGACAGATTACATGCCACGCAAAGTATCATGGAAATGTAAAATATGTCAAAACTGCTGACGGTTTTAAACCAGTGGATGCATTTTGTGTCCATTTTTATGGTGTAAAAGCGGAGTCCCCAAATCACTCCATAAAAATTGAGCAATCCCAAAGTGATCGAAGCAAGAAACCTTTTCATCCCGTTCCGTAAGTTCCTGACATTTAGTAGAATTTACACATGCAATGAAAATGTATTATTATAATTATATAAACTTGCGCAGGCTCGACGTGAATTCTGAGACAGTGTCCAAACTGACGGTTGGCCGATTACATTTTAATGAAACTACGTCTAACAACATGCGAAAGAAGGGAAAGCCAAATCCCGACCAACGCTACTTTTACCTGGTTGTGGCTCTCCATGCCCACGGTCCTGAGGGAAACTACCCCCTTCATGCACAGTCCTCACAACGAATCATTGTCAGGGTATGGAGGACGCAAGTGCGCATACAGTAAAAGTCATTTGAGATCATTATTAATATAAAATCTAAAAATTTATTGAAGGCGAGCAATCCTGGACAATTTGAGAGTGATATGGAGCTTTCGTGGCAAAAAGGGCAAACATCAGACTCCATTTATCACGCTGGAAGAGTAGGAATTAACATGGACCGTCCAGAAGAAGCTCTGGTTGTTTATGGAAATTGCAAAGTTACGGGCCAAATTATACATCCCAGTGATATGCGTGCAAAGGAAAATATTACTGAGGTTTGTCATATTAGAAAGACTAACAAAATTGCCCGACTTGCAATAAAATAATTGTTTCCGAATACTTTAGGTCGATTGTAAAGAACAGCTTAAAAATGTGCAAAAACTTCGAGTCGTGAGGTACAAATATAATCCACAGTTTGCTCGATTGATTGGAATTTCGGACGAGGATGCTGTTGACACTGGTGTCATTGCACAAGAAGTTCAAAAGATCATTCCTGAAGCGGTGAAAGAATCTGGAGATATTGATTTACCAGATGGGACTAAAATTAGCAATTTTCTTGTTGTAAACAAGGTATTTCAAATATTTAACCCTATTTTGAAATCCTCCACTATAGAATCTTGCATACTTTCAGGAACGAATATTTATGGAGAACATTGGGGCTGTAAAGGAACTATGCAAAGTTACAGGAAAGTTGGAAACAAGAATTGACCATTTAGAAAAGATCACTAACGCTAATAGAGACAGCAATAATGGCAAATCGGTGCGATCATCGTCACGATCAAGTAAGTAAATATACATAAGTTATTCATTGCACATTTTTACACTAAAATTTAATTGATGGAACTTTCTAAAAAAATTAAAGATGCATCGAGCTCTCGTGAATCAAGATCCAAGAGAGCAACAGACTATATTTGTTCGAATCGATGTGTGCAAATTCTGATTGTCATCCTTGTACTAATTATGGCGTTTTGGTGAGTATACAAATAACAAAATAACAAAATTTTGAATTTTTGTTAACTCCATACAATCTTTTATATATACATATTAGTTTGGTGGCAATGGCTACTCTGTACATGCTGGAATATCACAAACGATCCAATTATGATTTTCACCATCACAATCCTCATCATATCTTCAACTCATCTTTGAACATTCCGGTATCCGATTATCGTCACGGAAGTTATGGAGCTCCAAGTACCTATTACCCTGCACCAATACATCCTCATAGCTTTAATAATAATCACCCTACTAAAAATCCAAAGTCAGCAGCCAAGTCGCATCATTCCATTCCTCCGAAATCGGGAGGCGACCCTGAGCCATTTTTGCTGATAAAGCCCAAAGTCCTTGGGAAACCCCAATATTGTTTTACTACTCTCCCGTACTTAGATACGCATTGCGGGGTATGATTAAAAAATTAAGAGTGTTCATAAAAAACAATTTGATTCATATTAACAAAATTTAAAATTCATTTCTATGCAGACCTTTTGTTGTGCGGGTGCGGCATTGTCGCCCACTGATTACTCAGACATTGAAAGAAGGAATCAAGTTGTTCTGAGTGTTAGTTCAACAAAGTTTTCTCCGCCCCCGGTCACACTCACGCCACAAAACAACAATTCTGAGGATGCCATTTCAAATTTCTCCGTGAGTACATCTGGTTTAAAGAGATCATCAAATAATGAAAAATATGTACATTTTAAATTGTAGAGCAATCCTGTTCATCGCAATGGGTTAGACTCGAAGCGCAAACGACGACAGATCGATGAAAGTAAGTGCATGTAATTTTTCATTCGTTTTGATCGAGAAATAAATAATATTTCTGAATTGTTGCACAGATCCGAGGCTGATCACAGTGCCATCGATTCGTGTCTTATCTCAGAACATTAACCAAAGTTTAGATGCATCGTATTGCATGATTAACTCTAACGGATACCACGACTGTGTTTCGACTGACAACAGATATTTTTCTAGTGCAAATTTGACGTATCATGGTAAGAGATGTGTTATGGAATGTTCCTGTATCAATGCAGTTTTCTAACGTTTTGTTGGTTGTTCTTTTCAGTTCCTTTAAGTAAATATTGGGACGAAATGAACCTAAACCTTATTTTCAAGTATGTCTCATCATTATGTTCAATGTCCAAGGTCTTTGTTAATCCATAATGACTCAATTCCGTTTAGATTCTCCTCACGAGTGAACATTTCCCAGCCTCAAGTTTGTCAAGAATTTTACGATCAACCTTTCTGCAGGCTGGATGACGCCACAAGCATCACTAATGTTGAGGAGAAAGGCAACACTAATGATACCGAGGCAATGAAGGACAAAAATATGTTTTCTCTCACAGCCAGAGTTGGAGGCAGTCCGTACTCTCGCTTTAACATCAAATTTTCTTCAAATGTCGAAAATCTCCAGGTTCGCAATTGCTTACATTACAGTGTGTGGTAGTAATATTACGGTTAAACTGATGGTAATTTTCTCTTTTCAGGATTTATGTACTGCGCAAAAAAATGTTTTTGAATTCAATTTTCACTTTTACCGAGTATGCCATGAATGAATTACGCTATAAGTCATTTCCACTCAGTCAAACCTGTAACCTGTATATCTACGAGTTCCTTTATCATGATGATATGTTATGTTTATGTATAAAACAAATTCCTTCTCGCAATTTAGTCCGTCCACTCAACTTCCAGATCGCAATTATTATTCTATTGAAATGCAGTTTTATATAAGTAATTTCTGTTTAATTGTGCAGAGAGTTTGTCGCATTTATAAAAATATGGAATATTATGTGTGACAAACTGTTAGGTACTCCTGTTAATGTAATCTACAATGTATGAATGTGTTTTCCATGTAGCGCAACAACTACTGTTATTAGTAAACAATAACCTCAAATGTTAATGTATTAAAATCATGATTATCGTTTTAGAAATAATGTATAATATGATGATCTAGAAACTAAACGCAGCATTCAGCCGTCCATACAAGTTTACAAGTTATTTTACAACGTCAGCCAACGATAAATTTGATCCAAAATTGATATTACTCAATTTTGAGGAATTTAAGATGCGTATTTGGAAAAAACTATATATTTACTTATTACAAATAATATTACATGTCTTAATGTGGTGGAGAAGATCATCTCAGTAGAACAATATCAGATTAGTGTTCAGTTAGTTCGGTTATAATATATATAATATATTGGAATATACAGATAAGCACACTTCGGATATGTAATTGAATTAATCAATTGGTGCAGACATTTACGTTGTTACTTACGTTTGTGGAAATTCCTGTTTCGTAAAAAAAAACATTTTTGCTCATTTTTTAGTTCGTGTAAGTCGAAATTTTTATTTTATAAATTTATTTAAAAGAAACTTGAGCAGTTCACTTGTACTCGTTAATTCAAGTTGTTTTTAACCTAGTGCATTCATATGCATTCATCCATATACGTACCTTTATGGAATATTTAGTTTTAAGCAATAAAATATATAAAATATGTAGTTTCTCTATTGCTTTTGGTGGTACAGACCAAAGAAGAGACTAGTATAATAAAAATAAAAGCAAGTTATAATATACATACATAGATAGTACCATTTTTATGGACAGTTTATTTATGTTTGTCTCATTATTTGTATGCTTATCCATTTTCTAAGATAAGCTACACAAATGAAAACTGGTCACGATTTTATGACCATGTTCTACAGTCATTGTTAACTAATGTAGCATTCAGATTTTAATGTTTCATTAAAATTATAATGAATGTCTTTCATTTCATGGCTAATTTTCTACCATGAAAGTTAATAGGAATGACAATTTAGCACTGCAGTGAAAGCAAGTATGCGTGTGAAGAAAGTCGAATGAAAGGCAATTTGCATTAAACTTTCCATCCAATTTTTGGAGCTTGAGATATGCGAGAACATCGTTATTCCATCATGAATATTATTATCTTGATTTCATTTGTTTGTTTTTTTTGTGCAGGTCGTCAGTTTAACCCTTGCCACCATTTAATATATGGTGAAAGCTGTTGTTTATTGTGTTATGAACATACATAGGATTAATATACTGCGTGCGAGCGAAATTCGCTCAGCAAATTCACTGCGGCACAAAATCATAATTGAAGGTGATAACCGCAACGTCGCAAATTGTCTGCTACTGTCCGTTCGTTGAAGGCAAAGGATATGTATTGTATATATCATTTAGTTGCAGACCTGCCTGCCATAAAATTATCAGGGGATTAGATTCCTCTTCTCCTCAGTGCACCATAAACCATGCATGTCGACCTTGGACGATATGGCAGTAGCGAACGAGGATTCCTGCATCTCATGCATACTTGATATTTACATGATCCTGTACTTTTGTAACGTCTGACACGACTACTCGCAAAAGTCAGAGTAAGTTGCTGCAAGCAAACAAATGGAAGTGCACTCTAAGTTTATTGCATTCCAGTTGTGTTTGTTGCTTGATATGACTTGTAACTTCTAAGGAATGGAAGGGAAGGATTTGCAAAATAAATAATTGCGTTGCAGCATTTATACGACGGAATGCAATACATGATGGATGAATTATACGAGGAGAAAGTGCTGGATGAAGTAATTAATGCAGAATTCCATTTATTCTACGACGCAAAAGTTTCTGCACTGGAGAAAGTTGTATGCATGTGTTCAAGTAACTGTTTCGACCAACTCTAGCTTTGATTTTTTTTTAATACAATTCCAATAAGTATAGATGACAGGAAAATCCTTTCATGTCATCTCATCTCATTCACGTATGATTGTAAAGCCTAATCAAATTGTATTGACTTTCTCTCTTTCATTATGTGGCCAAATACGAAGAATAGGAATCTGTAGCAATTTTTAAGTCTATAGAATTACATGAACGAGCTAACAACTTCAACCGCTGTAAGACCGTTGGGAAATCTCGTCCAATTCCAAGTATATCTTGATTTATTAAATCAAAGGATTTTATTGACATTCCTTCTACATCATTGGGCGTTCCTGAGGTTTGGCACATTTCTGGAGCAATGGAATCTGCGAACAAAGCTAAATTGGATGCCAAGGTTTATTAGTTTAGAAGTAAAGAAAGTGCATTTCTTATATGTCGTCGTCGTCATCCGTCGTACAGGTACATGTCGAAGGTGGTGGTGCTGGCTTGGTTCAGTTAAGTTTGGTTAGAGAAACGGGTGATGTGTGTGTGTGTGTAACGGAGTGCAATCGATACCATGACATAGGCCATGCGCTTCCAACCAGACACATTCGAAAACCCGCAGTCGACGAACTGGATTTGCTCACAGTCACACACAGCAGTGTATATAATGAGGACAACCCGGGCAGTTTTTGCTATTTCTACTACTACAACCTACAAAATTCTGTCTGCTAAAATCCTACCAGAGCTCCTTCGTAATAATCTGCAAGCAGGCACTCACTCGTGTTTGGAACTGACGAACGTTTTAATTTTATAAGGTCACGTCACGCCACGTCATTTGCATTCACGTCTCTCTCTAGTCTGACTCCAATAATTATCCGTATTGTCAAAATTTAATCAAGTTTAGTCAGAGTCCAATATTATTGAATGCAAATAACTACACTATATGAATCAGTGTGTGAGTATTAGTTGGGATTGATTCAATGTAATCTGAGAGCAATCATTTAAAGGATACTGACTGACAAAGACAAAACTTTCAAGAATTTCTTTTTGTTGTAACCAATTTTGATTTGATTTGATTAAATATAAGAATTTGTCCCATTTGATTTCTTCCTTCCTTCCCTTTCTTTGTGACTTCTTATTGGAAATCAACAACACAACCATTCATTACTTTTCTTTCTTGTGTTTATTCATTCCTCGATAAACTTGAGAGTTCCACATTTCAAGACAATATTGTATTGCATTGTAATAAGAGGATATAGTTAGTTGGTTAGTTAGTAATCGGGTTTAACTTATCGTATTAGTGTATTTAGTTAGTTAGTACTAATAATTTGACTTGACTCTGATTTGTGATATTTGAGTTAGTCTCTCTCTCTCTCTCTAAGCTAAGCTCTCATCGTCGTCCTTGTATATTGTAAGTGTGTGTGACCGAGTTTGTGGATTGAGACATTAAATAAACGCATAGCTGTTCTGGAAGCAGGCACGAAATACACACAATAATGAGATCCACTCGTCACAAATTTAAAATGTTACGAGGCATCAGTCGATCCTCAACTAGCACCGGTGGTGATGGTTGTGGTGGTGGTAGTAGTATTGCTTGCGGTGGTTTACCTTATCGAAAACAAGTTCATTATCAACACTCTGCTAATTTTCAACGCCATTCCTCTACAGACAGTGAACAAAGTCGCAATCATCATCATCACAACAACATAACTAACGGGAATGCGAATGGTGGTGATAGCAGTGGTGGTGGTGATCCCAAAAAAGTTTACAGAAGCAATTCGGATGGTCAATTGAACGGAAGTGGTGGTAAGAGCCCACGCATCAGACCCTACAATCAGCACCCGATTCCCTTTAAAGTCCCCTCCTCTGCCCCATTGTCCACATTTACGACCAACGCGGTTGTCACAACTGCTGGTGAAAGTAATAATAACCATCTTCCGGGACATATTCAGAGCCTAACTTGGACGGAGATTCATTCCTCCACCACCTCCACCATGGATTGCGAACTTAACTCGGATATAAGGGTCAAGGCCTTTGCTATTTGTAAGGATTATCTTCATGGAGTTTGGAAGCAGATTGACGCCAGGGATTTGGTGGTTAAGCGAATTAGGTAAGGAAATTAAAAAACTATTATGTATTGTCTCGAATTCTATGAAATCCGACTGCATAATGATGTTTGCATATGCATGAGTCAGTGTTACTCATTCTTACTCAAATAGAAAAGAATCAGTATCAGTGCATAATCCAAAAACACGTGGAGTAAGGAAAGAAGTTGCATTCTGTTCAGTCAGATCAAAGGGTTTTCTTCTTTCCCTTTTGGCCACTTCGCTATTTTTATGCATGCATGTTGGACTTGAAATTTGCATAGGTTTGCAATTTTGAACGATTAAATTGTTCGATGCAATTGACTTGATTTGATATCAAGGGCGATTAGCTAGAGATAAGTGGTTTATGGATAGGCGCCTCACCATAACGGGTTGCTTATACATGATAATGTCTGCATGGTGTGTGACTGGATAGGATTCATCACTAAGATAACATTTGCATAATTATTCTATTCGCCAATCCACTAATTCCAATGCTGTGCAATATACGAAGAACCGAACCGAATTCAGGGTTAATGGATTGATGGCTCGCTCACCGGCTCAGGAGCAACCCGTATATTATTACCTATAGTGATTTTTGGTGAGTCATGTCCTATTGAACGAACGGTAAATGTGTCATTATTGTGTTGGATGGAATCGGAAGGAAGCCAACTTAGTTTAGTTGGTATGTAATAAATCCAACTCAAGAGAAAGAGAATGAGATTATTCGGATGTTGTCATATACATACAGATACATGCATATTAGTGTATTTACAGAAAACAGATCTGCGGGTAAGTTTATTTGTGCCATAAAGAATGATGGCTGACAACTGGTTGTAAAATATCAGCATGCATGTATTTATGTATATCTGAATGAATGGATGACCTAGCTCTGCAAAAATAAAAGTATTCATACGTACACCCATTTCGCTTGTGGTGTGTGTAGTATTTTTAATTTTGAGCCCATGTCAAAATTTCGTAGTTAAACATGCCAGATCATAAATTTGATGCACTTTCTTCTGTTATGCATTATTCTGTGACGTCGGTTGTGATTCAAAGGTGCAAAGTGATATTTGGCACTATATTATTTTCGTTGACACTTGGGTTTGCATTATTATTGGCGAAACTTATCCAAACACGTCTTGACCTTTATACTCATACTGCGCATCTAATTACAAAAGAAAATCATATTTTGCAAATTAAGTGATGCATATTTGACAGGATCTCGTAAAATATACTACTACCCAAAATAATTTATCATGCAATAATAATAATATTTTGACGATATTTTATTCAGTGCGAATTTTTGAATATTTCCTTATTTGTTTTATGAAAAGTTAGCAACTTGGTTTAGTATGAGCTTGCAAATTGTTTACAAAAAAGTCATTTAGCAGTATTATACACCGGCTTCCATCAACAGTCAGCAGTAAACAATGCTGTTTTTACACATTCAATTTTCAATAGTTTTAATGTCTTCATTAAACTTATAAGGATGCGATTGGCCATTGTCTGAATACTTGACATTGTTTTTTTTTATTTATTTTCCTTCCAGTGGTTTTGGATGGTAAAATGTTCCGGTGATGGATTAACATAGCCTAACACAGTGCAGTGTGGGGTGGGTAAATTCCACAAGGAATAATAATATCGCATTTATATGTTATTTACAATTATGAAGACTTTTCTTTGCATGTTGGTGATGATGAGACCTGGCTATAGATATTTTTTTAGAACCGAATGCCCTTCGTCTTTATTATCATCAAGCATTTCAGCAACCTCCAACCACACCACACCACACCTAGTTCCGTGTCAGACTGTGGAGGTCAGTTAAACAGTAATAAATTAATGTGATGATACTACCATGCCCTGTCATAATTTTTGGAAATTTGGACTTCTTAAATTAGCGGAGATTGAGGAATGTATAGGTACTATCTCTTTCAAACATATTATTGATTTTGTAGTAACAGCTTTGTAGAAGAAAGCATTACGTATAATAATGAACATTTTCATTATTTATGAGCACTCTGATGATAAGGTGTCCCTATTTGATTTCATAAGAAAAGACTGCATTTGCACAAATCAAGAGTTCTATTTGATTAGATGTTTCAGTATACGTACTTACGTCAGAATTTATGTATTACAGAGTTGTTCTTATTTTAAGCACCACTCACTGCGCAACAAAACTAGCTGCTAGATAACTAGACCAAATATTCCAAGAATTGAGTTGAAACCTGAGCTTTCTTTCTGTCCTAATACATATCACACACAACGATGCATCAATCATCATGGAAAGTAGAAACTTTCTAAACTTTTAACTGTGTTCTGCCTTCTTCTATTAAAAATAGTGCACATTCCTTTCATGAAAACATATACATCACATTAGTCCATCCCATCATTTTCTTCGCACATTTAAAAACCTTGAACAAGCTTGAACATCATGTCCTACTGCGGACATTGTGTATATGCAATAACAGCATGTTAACATTTGTACACGTTTTCCAAAGTTTTAATTTAAGCTAATGTAAGTCAGGAACTTCTGGAAATGGATATGAAACATAAGGACGGTCGTCGACAACGGCAGATGATAAAATTAGCAGAATGTGCCAACGTCATTTGTTTTATTCGTAATTTGTTATTAGCACTTCAGCCAGCGCTTGTGCATAATTTTTTACGACACTCTTTACAAAACCCTTAGCACATTACATATTACAACAGAATTCTTGTGGGTGGATGGAGTTTTCGGAAGTAATGGCCGTTTTCAACATTGTATGTACTTCCGACTAAATATTAGCATGCTTTTATTATAAAGGGCAGTTTATGCAACTATGCAAAATATTGGCGTCTACCCAGTGCATGCATATAGTGTCCTAAACAAAGTGTTGCCAAAGTATCTGTACATAACCTGAGTTAATACTAAGCTTATCCTCTGCAAATAAATTGTAGTACATTACAATACATTTCTGCGAGATAAGGAATTAGCTCGCTCAATCAAACTCTAAACCTGATCTGATATTAATATGTTTGCATTCATTGATTAAAGATAACGGGAATAAAAAAGTCTGCTGATTTTCATGCTCCTCTGCGATTAACCTGCGTGTGTCATGGAAGATTCTAATACAGAATAATGTTGAATTGGATAACAACTTATCGGCATTCTCTTAAAGTCAATGTCAGGGTCGTTGTTTGTGTGAAATTGGATTACAGAGTATTATGAAATCCTGCATTTCTTCTCCCTCCGCAATGTTTAATCTGTCTGTGGTCTATTTACAATAAAAATCGGAGCCAAATCTCGTAGTTGTAATAAGAGCGTGTTGTTGTTTGATACAATGAATGCACAAGAGCGTGTAGAGTATGCGTTGTCTGTCAAACATCCGATATCATCGTACGATATTCTTCAAGGACTCCAACGCAATTGTAGTACCAACTACTTTTGTGTTGATATGCTCTTCTTGGTCTTGAAAGTGGGGACGTACGTGCGTCTGAGATTTTCTGAAGCTATTATTAGCACACAATACTACTATAGTATGGCAAATATGCATCTACTCAATGCGTCTCTATAGAC
>JAQFZJ010001109.1:0-12665 GCA_034695645.1 Folsomia fimetaria
TTATACAAGCCGAGACCCACTCACAGATTCCATTATAATAAATTAAGGAAGAGAGAGAGAGAGACAGAGAAGGAATTAGCAAGCGCGTTTAATATCAACCAACCGTCAAAAAAGTAATTTTCTAAAACAAACTTTCCCAACTTTTGTAATTTATTCTGTACGACAATGACTTTGCGCATGTTGGAAAAAACTTTAACTTTTGTTGTTGAAATATTGAGGATTCTTCTATTGTTCCAGTCCTCGTAACACAACAACAGTACGGCGTAAAAATATTGCTCCCCAAATGAATAACGGAAGCACTAACTTCTGTTGGTTTACAAAACTAACATGAAATATCAATTATCCAACAAATAAACATAGCGTTATAAAAAAGAGTTTGAAATGTGAACAACAATTCAAAGTACATTGAACACAGTTATTCTGATTGTGTCCCAACCACAGTGGCCACGCAGGGAAAGAATAGTATAATGGCAGTAGTCGTTGTTGCTGAGGGAGAACAAGGAATTGGAGCAGAGTGAACGAACAGTGCATAAAGGTGATCTTACTTTCTCAACATACTCATTTATAATCCTGGCAGCGGTCGAGATCCAAGAATCTGTGAAATCTGTCTCCATTCTGTCGTTCCTCTGTAGAAGGAATGGTTATGGTGGTAGCCATTCTATAATCATTGATTTGCGACAATATTCCTGGAAGTATTTCTGATTAGTGTTCACATACTCATTTGTGGCAATAACAGTGAAATAAGCAGGGGGAAAGTAATACAGTTTTGGTGAAGCCATATTTGTGTATGTGTGTATTGTGTATTGATTGGATAAAGTGAATGGTGTGTGAGTGATTTCGTCTCATCGTGAGTGGACCTCTGGCTGCATCGGAAAGTGTGTAATTTCCATATAAAAGTAGACACATGTCTTAGCCGAGTTCATTTCTGAGACGAAAGAAGATCTTGGAGAGCAGGGTTCATCCCTTCAATTCGCCCATTTCTTCACTCAGCCTATAATAAATCATACGATTCATTCCACATCTTCTTTCAATTTTTTTTGCACCAGAGACAAGTCAAAGCAACGGTGAAAGCGCATTGATTCCTCATCCTCATTCAACGGGGCTTTTGGATGTACTTCATTTTTCATGGGAGGAAGTACGGTGGTAGACAGACTCAAATCTGCCTAACTTTACTTTTCCATCTCATCATCCCATCAGTCGAGATTCTCATCTTCGATAACCAACATTCCCATTCCCTCAAGGGCTTTCTCCACTCCACCGCAGTCTCAAGATTCTGCATTTCATTATTTTCGGGTTCCGGGGTTCTGCTGGGCATCTTTCTGGCGTCATTATCAAAACTAAATCCAAATACTGTATTTGTATTGCATCTTCTTTGGTTTACTCCAGCCTCAGAGGAAGCAGGTTCCATAACAAAATTCAGAAAGGATTGTACGACGTCGGTGCCAGTTCACTAGGATTTGTAGATTTTAATATAGATTCAAAGGAAATTGACTTTCAAATGGGACTGAAAACATAGAATTCCATTCGAAGCATTTTATCACTGATTGAAATGTGTCTCGTTTAAAATTCGCATTTTACGTTGCAATGTCCCAAATCCGCAGAGAACTGGGTTGAGTAAAAATTTGTGCCCTCTAGTGAAAGTATAAAGTGCCCGAGATCAGTGTACCACTCACCGATAGTGACAGTTTGTGACACAAATTTCTGACAATGAGTGGTGTGAAGCGTTTGTTGGTTAGACTGGAGTGGTATTAATTCGCAAAAGTGAGTGGAGGTTACGCCGTGATAGGTTTATTAGTGGTTTGCCAACCACCATATAAATTGGAATTTATATGAGCGTGGGTGGATGGAAATTCCCTTTTAAAGTGCCAATTAGTAGCGAAGGTGAAAATGACCAGTACAACAGAGCTGGGTAAAAAAGCTCCAACTAATGACAAAACTGGGACCACGAGAGATGCAGCCACTACCAAAGCTATTCTTGCTGCTCAAATGGCTTTAGCCGCAGACCAGGTATCATAAGTCGCACTTAATTTTAATTAATACAAAGACAACCTTCTTTTGCGAACAGTTGTTTAATTAGAAGTGGTGAAAGACCAGTATGACGTTCTTATTATACGCGATGAACAAAATTGTTTAAATAAGTACATATATAATTAGTAAAAGTGATGTTAGTGGGTGATGAAGCTAATTAATACTAATTAAAATATGTTTGATTTAAGTTTTACAGTTTTAAAATGTGCTTACATATATGAAATGATTACGAAAATTCTTAAAACAATTACGCAATGGAAAATTGAACAAGTAATTCCTGTTTTTTTCTTTTACTTGGATCCTTATATTGTTTAGATTAAAAAGCTTTTAAAAATGTCCCTGTCTATAACAAATCCCATCGTAAGCGGTGGAGGTCTTTACAAGGTATTAAATAAAGTACTTGAGTCAGCAAATCCCGAATGGGTCATTGATTTTTCTGAAGCAAAGAAAATAAAACAACATAGTAGTTTATTCCCTCGTTCAACGGGATTAAGTTTCCCGTGCAATATTTATTCCTGGTACACAAACCGGACTGGATTCTAGATCCTGTTGACAAAAAACGTCGAACGAGTTGTACAGCAAAAGCAGGAGGGAAGCCATTGACTAGAAGTATTTACTTAGGAATTACCCGTCCGATAATGCAATTCAGAGAGGAGTGAAAAGGAAAGATAGCGGAGAAAGTCCACACACTGGCCAACAGACAGCTTCATAACATGTGGAATGGCTTTGTATTGGGCATCATTGACCACCACCGTCAACTATTAGACTTACTAGACGGTCCATTTCCTTCCTTTACTGTAAAACTTTCTCTCTCTCTATCTCTCTGTTCTTCTTCATGCATGTTTTCCAATATTTCAGCTCGGATAGAAAACGCTAATGTACCCTAAATGGCTTATGTATATCTTTTCCCACCAGTAACTCCTCCATTCGTTATGCATTTTCTATCAAAGCACTAACAGTTGGCAGTACTTAATCTCTCATACTCGAATTGGTGGATTTTGACCAGTAAAGCGAACTAATGGTGGCAGTCAAACTTGAAAAGTCAACTTCAAAGTCTTTAAGAATCAAAGAGCAAACTATTAACTCGATTCTACGTGTATTCTATTTTGTTTAGTTTTCAATTTTTATTATGAATATCCATTTTTGTGATCAAAGTAATTTCTCTCTTTTGGCAAATTCCTATGTATTTGCTTCCTAATTCCTAAGCAAGCTTTGGGTTATTAGCACTTTTATTTCTTTACACCAACACAATGAAAGGAAACCATGCACCAACTAATTACTATAAATTGTCAGATTGGTTATAAGTTTCATCCTATGTTTGTTTGTATCATAATAGGATCTGGTGGCTGCCACTCAACCGGACAGAAATTGGAAGGGGATTATAATTGCCGTGTTGGTGATAGCGTCAGTATGTGAGTGATCCTGTGTTCTTTAAATGAGCCTTATTACGCCATATTCAAATCTTCGGGTCCCTTATACATTAATAATTTTTTAGGTGCTCTTATCGTGACATCTGTAGTGCTGCTCACTCCTCCTGATGAGGTTGGGGATATTTTTTATTAAATTATGTGTTTTATTTATCGGCTGAAAGAAAAAACCGTACATCATTTATTCATCAATGACATTCTTTAGGGTCCGCGAGTTAAAGGAAGACGACTTGAGCTTCAGGACATATTTAGCCCTGACTTTCAGCCTTATCATCTGAATGGAACTTGGATCGGTTAGTAAAATTCTTTTCTGGTAGTCTGCATTGAAATAATGCTATGTATGTACAAATGCAACTATTTAATTGTGTAACCAAAAAGAAATTTTAACCTGGAATACTGCATTCTTAGAATAAAATGGTCTACATTTTATTCTAACATAAATTTCTTCAATGTAATATCTTAAGGGGGCTTGTGAGTGTGACGAAATGCCTGGCAAAATTGGGAAATCATGGATAAATGCCAAAATAAAATGCAAATTTTAGTAACCACCATTCAGAAATGAACTTTAACATCATAGTTTGGCAAAGGACTGGCGGCTTTGTATTATTACAAATTTAAATTTTGACGCTTGAACTAAAACTGGTGTTGATTCCCTCCGGCGTAACTTTGAATTTAGACTTCTTGTTCAACGAAATGTAATCCTGTCCAAATATCTCCAGGGATGTAATGATCATAATTTCCTTATTGATTCAGTAGCATAATGCGTCAAAAGATAGGAAGAACACACATGCTGCAATAAAATGTCAAAAATATTGGCATCCAATTTTATGTCATTCGCTAACTACATTTGTACTTATTCCTCAAGACGGGCGTTGGATATATCCGTTGGTAGCGAACTTTAATATTGGATTACAAAGTTTTATATTGAGTCTTAAAGTAGGGTGGCATATATGAATTAGACCGACACAATTTGTCAAAGGTCAAAACTTTGCACTTATAACTTCAATGCTTGTTGGTAGGGGAAGCCTGTCTAAACTTTATCATCATTATTAGAGGAGCTACAAGTTTTCATTGATCGAGACATATTCGTTGAAATTGTGTATTGGATTTTGTGCTAGGTGACGAATGGATATATCGGGACGCATCGAATGGAATTTCCTTAATGGACATAGGAAATGTAAACCTTAGTGTTCGTGTCCTTGTCAGTAACTTCACTTTTGTAAGTAATTAGAGGTGTTTTCGTATTTTTTTGTTAGTATAAAACTGAACTGAAATAGCACTTATTCAATTACAGAGACGTTTTAATGCGGCATCATTTAGCCTTTCTCCAGATCTGCGTTTCGTTCTATTTACTCATGATATTCAAAAGGTATGGGTAATTCATGTATCAAGTATAATAACAATGTGATATACGTAACAATGTGATGTACGAGTAATGCAAGCTAAAATTATTTCGGAACAATTTTCAGGTTCATCGGTTTTCGTTTACAGCCCAGTATACTCTCTTCGAAATTTTAACAGGGTGAGTCCCCACATTTACTTGCACCATTGTTAACTAACTAATATTTGCACTGCATTAAGTTATTTACTACAAAATAGCATATACATTATGAAATTAACTTAAAATATTTTCTGTTGTTTTCTGAGATCCTTGATCATAAATAACTAAGCCCACTTGTGAAAATGCATCCCTATCAATGATATTTCAATTTATAGAGGACAAGATCGAGAAAGTGTTTTCAGCGACAAAGGAACAGTATATGGGGACAGGTGTTAGTTTCACGCAATCCAATGTTAAATGTACACCAAAGTAAACAAATAACAACAGGAATAATAGAAGTCACATTATTTGGCATAACAGGCTACAATTTTAAAAATTGTTTGGGGCAAGTGAGATTGATAGTGCCAGGATAATATTCTATTTTCCAAACATTTCTAATTTATTTTGATTGAACCTTCTTTTAACCAGTTACTGTTCACTTGCGAATTTCTGCTGACATGTTTAAGAAGAATAACAAATTTTTGTGGTTTATATGAATACGACATATTGAACTTGATAATTTGAAATTTTTTAGGGAAACTCACGAAATTTCCATTGAGCACTCCCCAGCCTCTGAAGAATATACATTCCAATTAGCAAAATGGGCTCCAAACGGGACCGGATTGGCTTTAGTGCAAAATGGAGACATTTACTACAAAGTAAATCCAAAAGACAAGCAAAGCAAGAGACTAACATACACTGGCCAACTGGGCGTGATATTCAATGGAATTCCAGACTGGCTATATGAAGGTAATACAAGTTTGCAAAAATAAAAAATAAATTAATTATTGACATTGAAAACTCCTTATATAAATAGTGTTTTAAGGGATTCCGCATCATATGAGTAGCACGATATGTATTTTGGCTTTCCAACTTCCTTACATGACTATTACGCATAACATGCCTTGTAGAATTATATCATAGTGAAAGTTGGGAAAAGTGAGCTCCATCCTGATTGATCACGGATAAAACAGATTGCGAACTCAGCATCTCACTATTAACATATTTAGAGTTCACAGTAACTAACAGACCCAATTTCCTTGGGCTGGTCAACGTAATAGAATCCATTAATTTGTTACAGTTACATTTTTGAATGCTTGTTTCACTGTCAATATCCCAATCAGGATGCATGAAGTATTTCGCTTCAATATCGGGTTGGGAGATTAATATAACAAATCCACTAAAAAGACTAGAAGATTATTTATTCATCAGTTATTTAAAAGAAACTGCAATTGTAATTTAAAACATATGCATAGGCCTCCTCTTCTCATACATATGAATAAGAAGGGAAAGCAAACGATAGAAAACAACTGATAGTTCAACCGCAAATCCGGACGCTCTGTTGGTGCAGTACCAGTAATAATGAGTTTCCGTCAGCCTCATTAGTTTAAAAATCGATGGATGGATTTCCCTCGGAGAACCTCTTTCCACTTCACTGGCCTTTTACACAACAACAACCTTAAAGAAGCCTCCAACATGGTAAATATGGTGTCCATGTGAGATTTCTTGTTGGTTGGTGTTGTTCTGTTCTCGTAATCCGTACTGGATTTGGAATAAACTGGAATAGACATGCTTTGTTGGTGAAATCTCATCGTCACCTCCAGTAGAGAAATATAGTACCGTTTTCTGCATCTGCCAGACCGCATTTTCTCAGCAAGACAAATGGTGCGAATTTAGAATGAAAAAGAAATGCCTACCCGTTGGCCATTGTGAGCATGTAGGTATGCTTATTCTCGCATACAAGTCGCGGTTGTAAAACATGTTACACTTTCACCATAGACATTTCACAAATTGAGTATTTTATACTCTCGTCGCCCGTTTTCTTTCCTGCGCAATGGTCTCATCTATTTTATTGCACTCTTTGCTCCTTGGATTAATGCTACCACAAATCTTGACTAGCAAACAAGAAGGATAAAAGTAGGAATTTAGATTTTCTTGTGTCGAATCCTGTATTTGTGGTGGTGATGATTACGAATGCATATATACATACGAGATATGTTGTAACCAAACAATCTCATTTGATGCACTCTGCAATTCAAAACTATATTTTTTTCCACAGAGGAAATATTTGGAAGCAACTCAGCCCTTTGGTTTTCCTCGGTAAGTATTGAAGAAAGTAACGAGAGAGAGAGACATGCAATGCTAAACCCAACAGCTTGACAAAAACAATGGAATTGGCTTCATTACTCATTAATCCCAACAATTGTGAGGCATTAGCAGGGACTCGACCATTCATGCCGTCAACGAAACCCCGCAACTGCTAATCTCTCTTTTTCTCATTTATTATGCATTATTATAAGGTCCAGAATTTTCATTTAAAAATTGGTGTATTATGTACAGGATGGTCAAAATCTACTGTATTTGACATTCAATGATTCCCTCGTTGGGGAACATCACATGTTGGAGTATGGGCCTGTAGATGAACCTTACCTTTACCCACGGATCAAGTCTCTGCGATACCCTAAGGTTTGATTTTTTTACATGAAATTCGTATTTTTCCATATTTTGTCTGTCACATATCAGCCTGACTATTGTAAACCTCCTCAATTCCTGAGGAACTGATATGGAAATGGGGTCATGTCGCAATGCCAATTTTTATCCCCTGTCAATCACGAATGTTGACGGAATGAGAGGAGAGAAACTTCAATTCCGACAGAGAGAGAAGCAGATGTGACAGACAAAACTATTCCCAACTTTCTAATTCTAATGTGACGTGACTGCAAAGGACAAAGATGAAACTCAAACCGAGTTATTTTCTGAATTACAGCCGGGAACCAATAACCCAACTGTGAAGGCGAGTCTTGTGGATCTTCGCTTTCCAACAAAAGTAAAGGAGATCAATCCACCAGATGGAATGGCCGGAATGTAAGTTTGTGTAATATACATTTCTATATAAAATGAGACGCTTACATCCTGCTACCCGTCTCTCACAAGAAGGAACAAAACGCGTCCACATTTTGTATGCATGAGAAATTACTTGGTTGATGTTTCCCTCTTAGAAATAATTAAAGAGAGGAAGAAAGATTGCACCAGACCCACATATTAAAATTGGGACAAGGCAATGGGTGGTTAATCCCATTAACTTCATGAATATGTAGTAAAATGAAGAAAGTTGTCTTTTTCTGTTGGATGAAGGAAATAGAATTTTTATGACTGTGTGTGTTACTTACATTCACCAAACTAAACAACAACATCTTAACTGTTTTCAAAGCACGAGATTAAGATTGCAGGCAGCACTGAACTGGGTCGTATTTTGCCTCTATCTTTCTTTTCCTGAATCCAAATAGAATGAGGATGAAAAAGACGACTGACTTGGCCATTACTTCACTTTCACGTGCTCCATTCCACAGTCCAAAGAATTAGGACATAAAAACGAAAAAGCAAAGTCTTCTGCAATGCAGGTCCCCATTTACGCAACACTAACACTTTTCTATCTCCCTCCATATGCATGTGATGATAATATGAGCCGAATATCTTTCAAGCTTTCTCCACCACTTGGTCTGGACAGAGTGCTTATATACCTATACATAGAATATACCTATGTGTATATGTGTGGTGTGGATGTGGACTGGATTTAAATGAGTCTGATGGGTTCTCTTTCCATTTAAATTGTACCCCTGCCTCCTAAAGACGGACGGCCTGTGTCATCCTCTCTTTTTGCATGTCCAACTTTTGCTCTCACTTTAGTAGAAATCTTAGAAATCGTTGCTTGCATGACATGAATTCAGAATAAGATAAGAATATCACATATTCAACATTGTGTTTGTTGCTTTCAAAATGATTTCAACCGAGCTTAGAAGTCATTTATCATGTTAAGTTGAGCATGGGGTAATTGCACCAACAAAGAGTTTTGAAGAGTTCTACTTTATTATTATATTCCACGAACAATGTGAAAATGTTTTTTTTACTCAGACACGACATAACATAACTTACATGAAAATTCCAATTAATTTATTCCAATTTTCAGTGAACATTACATCACCGGAGCGGGATGGGTTCGCAATACCGACGTTGTGATCATTTGGACTTCAAGAGCATATAATTTGTCAATAATATCGCTGTGCCCTGTGAATAGTGGAAAATGCGAAGAGGTAATAAAATATTTTTTATCTGAGATAACCCCTTCCTTACACTTACTCCCTTACTCCTGCTCCTGCCAATAACATCCAAGTCAGGTCAAAACATTTTTGGTCCTATTTCATGTCTATGATATCAAAAACACATTTATTGAACTTTACCCAAGAGAAAGAAGAGGAAAGGTTGTGGCGGCACTGAAAAAGATGAAAGTTGATTTATCGACGAGTTCTTCTTCTGCCTGTTTAAAGACTCAAGTCAGGCCAACGGTTAGAGAAAGTTTTCCAGTCGATAGATTAAGTTCTTTGGGGCAGAGTGGGTTCTTCTTGGTTGGTCTGCTCCTACATACTTACTTGGCCCAAGAGACAGTCTTCCACTCAGAGAGAAAAAGATGTGAGTGTGTATTCCGCAGGATTGACTTTTCCAATCTTCAATAACAGTTGACACAAGTAGTAACATATGTGCGAATAAACTCTTTCTGTCCTTGGTATTAAAACGCCAATCGGGATTTATAACGCAACTTATGCACTGTTGCGACATTGTAGTAAAATTGCACCGCAAACTAACTTTTTGCCCACTTTATGAGAAGCACTAAGCACTCTCTCCAATCTCGTCAATTTCCTTGGACATGGTCATGTAAGAGAAAACACTGTGTGTGCTTCTTATTATTTTTCGGCGTGCAGGGGAAATCACTTGGCATAAACTTTGGCATTGGTTCAATAAAGTACTCACTTTCTCATCCTTCCATGAAAGTTCCCCGAATTTGCCACCACTTGGCAGTGATCCTCCTCATTCCTATCTTTCTTGTGGTGGTGATGAAAGAATACGATGAGAATGGGACTTAATTTTACTGATTTTACGTACACATGTCAAATGAACATGACATTTGATAGCAATTGCCAAACGGTAACTGGAACTATAACAGACAGAAAATTGCACACACATTGAGAAGAGAATTACTTTGAGGCATTTTACTGTGTGGAATAGGAGTGCTCAAGGGAAATCATGTCGAAGGACAAACGCGTGGACATAAGACACTATAATAATACTAATAATGCTCCAATTCTCAAATTACATTTCCCTGACTCGACAGACAACTCATCAGAACTCATATAAAATCAAACAGAACGATGGAAGTTGGACTGGCGAAATCTACAGATATCTGATTCCTTTGAGGTAGAAATTACCACTTCAGTAAACTACATAATTCTGTGATGAGGCAGATAAACGACATCTCGCCCGAATATGTAGTTGGTTGATTTGCTCTGTTGTAATAAACAAGTATGGCATTTGGTTGGTAAAATCATTTTAGCGAAAGGAACCTTCAACATTTTGTGGAGAGAAATATGTTTGTTTCTGCAACTGATGGGCCATCAAATTTGTTTGTTGTTTCTGTTTTTGATGGAGGCGAGTATACATACCATTTTAACCTCTGCTGTTATTTAGTACAGAATGCAGTCCAGCTTTCTCCACATTATTACTTACAACTGAATTCATTGCGTTTGAGTACTTCATTAGCTCAACCAGACTAAAACCATCAGAGTATGTAGAATACCTCTCGATCTTTTCAGACAGTGCCTTCGTGGGTGACTTTGTGGCGATCCACCAAAGTTGAAATGGGTAGCACAAGTCAGCAATCATGCCATATGTAGCTTTGGAATGTGTTGATGGTTTAACTCGATTTTCCGTCTCGTTTACCCTCGTTGATGCTTGACATGTTCTTGTTGTCATTTACGGTAGCATACAGTCGCATGATTCCATTGTCCACAAAAGCTACTCCGAAGATTTAGATAATTGCCAGCCAAGTGGAAGAAATAATATGCAATGACATGACAAAAAATAACATTTGAACGTTTTCAGGTGTATCGAATAACAGCTGAAAGGCGTGGCTGGGTGGAAACAGCTCAACTTCCAATTTTCACAAGAAATCCTAACTTCAAAAACTTTATCATAATCGCCCCAATTCGAGATGGAGAAAATGGATTTTTTGATCACTTGGTATGTTACAGAATTATGTATATCGATTGACCCTATACGTGGGAATATGATAGTTTTAGAAATGTAGCAACTTATAAAACAACACTATTTCTTTTGCAGATCTTCGTAGACACAAAAAACCAAAGAAGTCATCCCATAACACACGGAAATTACGATGTCGTTAAGATTAACGCCTGGGACGAGGAAAATAAACTCGTGTAAGTTGACTTTTTACTGATATGACTCTTTGTCTATCCTTTTCAAATTGGAAGGGCAAAAAGTAGTAAATTGTCTTTTCCGGTGACTTTATGATATTGTGGGCGTCTGTTCTGTCTAGTAATCCAGAGATTTCAAATATTTGTAATATAGATATTACACCGCAGCACCTGCTACGCACCCTGGTCAAAGGAGATTGTTTCGTATCAAAATGGAGCAGCCTTACACAGAACATATTCCGCAGTGTTTATTGTGCCAAGAGCTGAATGATTCTATTTCCACGCCCTCAAGAAATGGAAGGACCACAAAACCACCGAAGATTCTTAAAGGAAAAGACGAACTTTCACGTAAGATTAAGAACATTCTGTTAAAAATATTTCTGTATTTGTGAAATAATGCTTCAACTCATTCCACAGCTCCCCCGAAAAAAACGGGTCAGAAACAGCAACAAGATGGTCGAATTAGTCCAAAACCCACTCCACCCCCACGAGGGAAAGTTGGTGGTAGTGACACCAGCACCGTGGTGACAAACAATCGTAAGACAAGACTTTAGTTACGTATTCCCTTATATCTGAGATAACTTATAAAATAAATAACATGATTCTACTCTTAACCTCAGGTTCATGCTCATTTGTCACCAACATGAAATTCAATTTCGCTAAAAACTTCTTGGTCATTGAGTGTTCAGGTGAGCATCAATTTCATCCTTGCATTGCTTTGAGTAATTGAATTGATTTTTCTTTACTATGTACGCAGGACCCCAAATTCCTTTTGTCGCGTTGTATTCCACAACAGGGGATGAAAACTCAACATCCCTTACAGACAAAAATATTGGACCCCACTTACGCCTTATCTCGGTGAGTTGCATCGTGCATGAGTGAACAATAAAGATAAAGTATCCATTCACTAAATTACTTCATCACAGGTCCTTCAAAGCAACGAGGCTCTGATTCAACTCAGCAGCACTGTTGCATATCCACAAAGTCGTACATTTTCCGTGCACTTGATGGCAGGTATGCATGCATGGAAGATTTTCTGTACACAAAATTCTTATGTTATTCTTATCAACTAACAATTGTTGTGGACGTATGTACATATAGGACACACCGTGCAAGTCAGGCTATTACTTCCTCCAGGACTACGAGAGGATGAAATAACAAAGTATCCGTTAGTGCTGAATGTGTACGTAATTGCATTCAAGTAGGAATATTAGATAAACTGATTAATTTACTTTATTCTCTTATTTTTGAATGACTCTATGAGCAGATATGGAGGTAAGTTGATCCCTTTAAGACAAATTGACATGAGAATTGTGTTTTGAAAATGATTTTCTCTCTTTGAAACAGGTCCAGGGACTCAATTAGCCATAGAGCGATGGAATATTGACTTTGCAACTTATCTCG
>JAQFZJ010001110.1:0-12653 GCA_034695645.1 Folsomia fimetaria
GTTTGACGACAAGCAGATTCTTATAACGACCTATAATCAAGTGACAGAATTCGCAAGGACAATTCGACAAGGTGAAACATTTCAAAAAAATTGCACACTAGATATGAAGACGTGTGTTATTTTTTTCCATTTCCACAGAGATCAAGAGCAAATCCAAGGATAACTCGCCCTTTTTGCCGCCACTGGAAAATAATTTAAAATTATTATCCACAATTTTATGGTTTGCCACCTTGTCAACGTACTCTTTCAATTCTTTAGCCATCTTCACTATCATGATCCTAAATTTAGATCCACTTTCCTTCTTCCTAGAGCATTCTTTTTTGGGACGTCAATTTATAAAAGTAGTATCTAACGTATCTCGAAATGTTTTTAGAATCAGATTTTTTCAAGACTTGCCGCTTTTTTTATTTAGATTTGGCATAAATTTAATGGGAATTTACGAATTTGTTCGAGTAATTTTAATACTATTTGCTATCGCTTGTGCAACTACTAGTCAGATACTTTCTATTTTAAATCATTTTGATATGACCCTCCGTCCGCATGCCACAGTGAAAGTTAGTGTCTGGAAATGGATTGAATTGTATAAGCAAGCGACGCTACATTCAATCGTCATTAAGCCTTATAGCAATTCCATCACAATGCCGGGTTTCATTTCAATAGGAGCAATTATGGTTGCTTGTTGTTACCTCCTTATTAGAATGCATCACTTTCTTTCAATTTTTTTTTGTTTTGGTGGGATCATATTTGTTATTTGTGTTGCAACAGTTTCTCAGATACTTTGGGCAAATGTAGCTGATTTTCATTATCAAACAGGAATGAATTTGGCATTTCTGAAACAAGTGCATATCGTAGGAAGGATACATTCTAATTTCGAGCGGCATATTTACTTGAGGATAGTCAAGTCACTTCAACCCATTGGAGTTCCTATGGGATTTGGAACGCATACATTTTTCGAAGCAACGCGCACAAATAAATTTGTGGGCATTAAAATCTTCGTGGATATTACAATTAGTGCGCTACTGTTGGATTCATAGGTGAAGTACACGTAATGTTATATTACATTTATGTGTTGTAGGATTTGTAAAAATAAAATTAAGCACAACTATTTCCCTACATGCCAATTTGACTTCTATACTTTAATTTAAATGATTATCTGTATTGATCAGCGACGCTAAAACAGCATGAAGAATTGAAACCCAATACGCGCATCTGGAGGTACGCAGTGAAACATGGGTCTATTTCATATGCACAAACGGATTATACAGATAAATAGTCCAATAAATGAACATATAATATATGTATATGGACCACAATATTATATGATACATCCGGCTTCGTGCGTCAAAATAAAAGTGAAAGAAATGTTTTGCATAAACTCAGTCAGGTGAGTATTACTCACTCATAAACACCTTCCTTTAAAACACTTAATATAGCCATTTACAAATATGTACGTCACTTGCTTTTATGTTTGTCTTTCTCTACTCGTTTTGCACAACAATCCCTTTTTGTCTTTCCCCTCACCCTCTCTGATCTTATTACACGTAGGTTTAGCTAAGCTAGAAAGTTCTTCCACTCCTACATATTCACTTAGTCATCTTTCATAACCCATCCATGCATGTTCCGTGCATGCACTTTCATTTTTACTAAATTATCTGCATTCGCTTAAGTGCAAAATACAATGAAACTGAATTTAATACCAATCCCACCAACTCCAAGGGACTTTGGTTTATCATTTCTTCACTCAAGTAACCCAAAAATGGACCGACTTGCCAAGAGAAAGAAGCGAAATAGTTGCGATTTATACAAAAATAAAAGAATAATTAATGATTTATACGCAAATGTAAAATGGTGGGATGGATCCACTGCCTTTTTGGAATATTGGTTTAACACATTTTCAAAATTTTATTTGCTTCCTTTCAAACTTGTTAAGGAGAAGAACGGATTGTATGGCGTGTACACTAGCCCCGCACAAAAGGTATGTTACAAACTATTATATTTTGTAATTACGTACTGTAATTATGTACTTTAATGTATTTTCAATACTTTTTCAGTTGATTTCTACCACTCTATTGCTGCTGCTGACAGCCTACGCTATTTACCAAACTGGAAATACTTTATCAAATGTGGATGGATTTCTCCCTTTGCTGTGGGCTGTTATGAATTTGATTCTTGTCGCAATGCTGGTCGGATACACTTTTCTGGTGACGTGTCTCAGCTTTCTGTTCGCGTGGGTTATTAACAACTTTCAAAAGTTTGAGAGAGATGAGAAAAGATTAAAGGGTTGATTTAAGATGAGATAATGATAACTATTGGATAATTTCAAATTTATTGTTTCTTATTTTGAGAAAAGAAAATTACTTAAATTTAACTACTTATAACGTTTATGCAATCCAATCCATTTTCTTGTTTATTATGTGTATGACATTTCCTTAGCAAATTTTACTAGAATCTGATACTGCGCTAATATGCGTAATGATTTGACTGCAATTTAAGAAATGTACCAACTACTCCGCATTATATGTAGAATCCACCATTAACTCCATGTGCCCTGAGAATCTTGTCATACAAATCCAATAGGTGATATTGAATAAAATAAATCCAACCGGTAACAGTATTCTGCGATGTTTCTCCATCCAGTTATAAATCCTGTCACTGTCATATTTCGTTCTTTAGCTTCTTATCTTATGTACTGCCATCTTCTTTTCTTCTTCTTCTTCTTCAATAGTTTCAAGAACGGTTGAATTATGTTGGCTGCTAAATTAAATAGTTTTGGCGGGAATATTTAAAAACTCTGTAAAACTTGTTTTGTAATTAATTTAAATTCTTACCATGCCGTCGTGCAGGATGAAGCTAGTGCCGAAAGTATAAAGAATATACAGGCTAACGATGAGAGTGCTTGGTCTAATTGATTATTATTTACTAAAATTAATTAATTAAAGTGGGTCCTAATTTATTCACGCACCTAGCTAACGTAAACATAGCGGTCAAAGTTAGCAGTGTGGTCATCGATATGAGGATTTCACATTCAAATTTGTTTGACGCGAGAAGAAAACAGAGCCAAGTATCAAGCACGAATAAATTGCTGGGAAGATAAATTTGAACAAGATGATAGTTCACTTTACGACGAGCACTCAATGTAAATCGAATCATGGAGTGGGTTGTCAATGCTGGATATAGAATTATTTTATTATTAGTATATCTATGTTAAATCATGTCGTAAATTATACTTACCATCGAGTTGATCCCTCAACTCTTGTGTAGGATAAAGTGTGACTTGATACCGGAAATTTGCACCCAAAGTCTGATACAAGTAAACACCCCAATCCGCTTTGCTCCACCATTTAACCAACAGTTTGGAATTGTCGTAGGTAACTAGGAAGAGAATGAAATTTCAGTTTTTTTAAACAATGATGTGCAATATTTCTAAAAAATGCTTACAGCTTTTGAGGGAGATATTGCAAGTTTGTGTGTCGGCCGGATAATAGTGAAAGTCCATGGAAACATGCTAATTGACAAATACTGGAATTCGCTTATATTACCAAAGTAGATATCAAAAATTATACAAGCATAAATTTGATTAAAATGCTTTTGTGCGAATAACTGGCTTGTTTCGATAGCAAGATATTTATAATTTATTACTACAAATAATGGCAGTGATAAATATTCCTATTTAGTTAGCATACTTAACTAATAGAGGTCAAGTAACTCGGACCCGGGAAAGTATTCTTGTAAGTACCTTCAACAATGGATATGATTTTTGCGCGTCTAAACCAATCCAACAATTTCCAAGGTCTAACTGGCTTCCCTCTGGAAGATGGACAGAAGAGTTCTGAATAATACTTTAAAATTGAAATAACCTCGTTTAGTAGGATAACGACAATGCTAACCGTCATCAAACTTAGACGAACAAACTCATAAAATGTTATCAAATTTAATCAGAATCTAAACAAGAAAAATTTAAGGCGTTGACTTATCGTAGTTATGTGCGACGAGCCAGATAGAACTTTCCAGAATTGTTTTGCAAAAAAGGAATGATTAACCCAGAAGGATAATGGATCTAGGTCCAGTAACGAGATCCCAAGATCCCAAACTGGATTATCGAATTGAATAAGAATGCTGTCCAGGTAATATACCACAAAACTGTCCACAATGTTTTGAGATTATTTTCCGATTTAGTGATTATGTAGTAGTATCATTAATGCCCTTCTCTCCCGTTCTCCTCCCACTTGCCCCCCACTTCCGGTACCACCTATGGGTGCGGCTGCCGCCAATGGGTGTTGGCGATTTTAAATTTTAAAAATAAAGGGAACGTGACCATTATATTTTCACCCACACCCCACTCTCGGTTGGCCACTGGCGGTTTAAAACGAAAGATTAAAAAGTGCAGATAGCATTCTGAGCATGTGAATATTGCATATCCTGTATTAAATAAATGAATGAGCTGGTAAGTGAGGAGAACAAGATAACACAATACAAGTGTTATATTTTACGATTTGTTGCATCAACAAATGAAGTGACGGGCTAACTCTTCGCCAGATACCCTTTTAAATGAACTAGGGTAATAATTTTTCGAAACAGTGAAAGAGCATGCTAGATCATTCGGGAAAGAGCGACATAAGAGGGAAAATGCAAAGAATGGAGAGACCCATGCCACTGTCACATAAGGTGTGTCGGTGACTGACCCATTTATAACCTGAATAAATCCAAAGTCTATCTCCAACACTAAATTGATGTATGAAATCCATATTTTACTTACATTCAAATTGTGACAGAATTGTTGGTGGAATTGTGTAAATTGTTGATAAAAGTGGTGGTAGATTCGTTCGTATTGTTGGGGAAAGTGGTGGGAGTGGTGGTGGCAAAGGAAGTACTGATGGGGGTGGAGTTATGATTGTTGGGTTGGTTGGTGGGGAAAAGTCACGAGCAGCAGGAACAACAGGATAACCTAAAAGTTCATTAAATTAATATATTTATTTATTTATTCATTCTGTAACTCAAATTCTTGCTTTGTTTTCATCCTTATTTATTCACGTTGCTTTACGGTATCATTTTACTTATCTTATTTTATGTCTTTTGTTTGTTATTTGTGCGTATGGAAGTTTGGATGCTTATTCATTCAATGTCGACTGGTAGCCTACTTGGAGGAGGAGGACAGGGCCCTTATTTTAGGACAAGATTCTCAGGACAAGTTCAAGCCAGTCGGATTAGAGAGGAAATGTCACTCATTATTTGGAAGAAAGAAGAAGAAAAAGAAGTGGAGTGGGTAATATGGATTGATTGGGCAATTCATAATGTCATCCACCACTGCCATCGAAGTTTTATCCTGAACCACCGGCGGACAGACGGCGGACATGAACCAATTGTGTATAAGTATATATTAGTAAATCTGGTAAATATGAATAAAGCAGTATCAAATAATAAATCTTGGTAAATCTTAAATCCTAAATAAGTAATTGAGGAGTTTAAGAATAATAAGTCTGTATAATAAAAATCTTCACCAAGCTTATTACAACGAGAACCGGTCCTTGCAGTCTTCTTGATTCGCATGCTAGACAAGTCCTTATCGTGAATGCAAGCCGTTTCATTGACCACAAAAATCCCATTTGGGGCATGGCGCACACATTCCACGCAAGACCACCTCCTGTCACAAGGGGGTGGGAGTGGGGATGTTGAAGCGTGAATGAAGAACATGTAAATTAAAATTAGTTTTTCCATTTTTATTTGCAAAATGAAAGAGCAAAATGATAGAGCTGCAAACAATGCGAGGCTTGTTGATATGAATGAAGAATAAAAGTGCCGAATAAGTGAAGGAACACACAAGAGTTGGAAATTTGGTCTTTTAATAAACATTTTACTAACATAACATTTACATATACATTTGACTGACTAGACTAAAATGACAAAGAGAGTTTAATTTTGGCTAAGGTTGTTGGTGGCCCGGAAATTATATGCAGCCTGCATATCGTTTATCATATCTTCGTTTTCCAGGAGGCCCTCCTCCAAGGCTTTGACACTTTTCTCCAGGCCAAAGCTGTGATCAAGCAACCGGGAGATTTCCCAGTCATTTTGGTCGAGTTGATAGTTGGCGTCGTCCCTCGCCAACTCGGCAGCATCTGCAAAAGCCTGCAGACTGGACATTTGCATTTGCAGAACCAACTAAAAACTAAAAAAACAAATTAATTACTATTGACTCACATTTTCATTATTTTTGTATTTTTATTAAAGTTTATTACACCCACCTCGAGTTCTTTCTTTAATTTCAACTCTTTTACGAGTTCGTCTATGGACCCATGTCGCATATTTTATCAATGGCACTCGGAAGATTTAGTGGTATGGGTGGTGGTCGTGGTTCAATAAACATAAAGTTGTAAGGTTCCTTGATGAGCGGTGCACAGCTGGCTGCCACATCGGCAGCGCTAACCGGGAACAAATCCCACTTCTTCTCTTCTTTTATCATGACGATTGGTAATGGCAATTCGCCGCACCCGTCGTCACTTATTGGGGATAACACGTCACAACAAATAAATTGTTTCATCACTCTCGTAGCCAGGGTCAAAATGATTTTGTTCACAAACGTTGGGCGTATTATGCGTTTTAGGCGTAATGGATGGAAACAGTTTTAAAACTGGAACATTCAACGACTTTATTTTTAAATTATTATAGCTATCAATCTGTGTATTTAAGGGCTTTAATAATTTAGTTATTCTGATGGACTCCAATTGTACTGGATTCATGTCTTTGTCTAGAACGGAGTTGAATAGAAGATATCATCTTCCCTATTAAGTCGTGTAGAAGCTTTTTGAATTCTACAGCTTTCCTATTCGCTCTAACATTTCCTTCTATATAAAACGCCTTTGTGAAACACTTTTGGTAAAGCATGGACCCGTATTTACTAATCAACTACTGGCTTGAAACTTGAAAAGAAACTAGAGCCTTTCATGTCATCCATTCTATACTTGCTGCCAAATCTATTGAACAACGAGGCAACATTCTTGTATGCGAGACCGAATTGACTCGATTCAATATCCAAGTCAACCTTTTTATAGTTTGGCGTATCCGTTTCTATCTGGCACACGATACTTTCAAGTCCATAATGTAAAGGATTGAAAGGAGCTGTATTAATCGATCCTGCCAATGCAGCATTGGAAACAAAAGTTATGAGACCGAATTTAGGTAGAATACCTTTATACATAACATCCGTTTGAAATTGTAGTCTGTTTACATCAATTGGCACTACTCGTAGTTCATTAACTCGCAATGGATAGTTTGCTCCCTTGCCAGAGCTTAAACGAGATTGATTATGTTTTGCAATTTGGGTATTTAGCAAGATTTTTTTAATTTGAAGATGACATGCAGTAATTTCTACTTTATATGGAAATGCTCCATTTTATCAGTTCCTCTTGAATCTGTACCCACTATTATAAAGTCTTCGGAACTATGGCGATGGCAAATAATTGTAATTAAAGTATCTGGGATTATTAAACGAGGTTGATTTACAAATAAACTTAATCAATAAAATTACAGTGGTGGCAGTAGCGATGCTGGTGGATCCATCCGTGGTGGTGGCAATTCAACGATTGGTGTAGGTAGAGGGGGAGGGGGTGGCGGCGACAATGTGCATGCTGGAACGGTGAATGGTGGAGGTACGAGCACTTCGAATTCTGTCCCAGAACTCTCATCCGAACTATCATCATAAAATATGCGATGTCTCGCCAATTTTTTAGATCGACCTTGAACTTGTTTGGGTTTTTCTTGTTCTTCAAGCGCAGTATCTGAAGTATCCTGAATTAAATTATTTATTAATTACTTGTAAATATTGGATTAAAAAAACGTACGGGATCCGGATCCTTTGCAAATAGGTGAAGTGTTTCGCGTGTTGGGAATATTGGTAACACGATACAAACATAGCGATTCTCCTTAGATCGATGTGTATCCCACCTTCGGTATTTTTCTATTGGAATTCCTAAATCTATCAGAACGTAGTTTGGGGGATCTTCTGTTAAGGAATGGACCCAGTTCAATCTAAAATAAATTGGAATTTTATGTTAAATCATAATATTTAAAAATTGATTAAAATACATCAATAAGATGAAATAATATGTATACTTTTCATTTAGGGAAATTTTCTTAGACTTAGCATAGCATTGCAGTTTTAGCGATGCCATGAATATATCCCGTAACGGAAACCAAAATGATTCGATTCGGTTCCCATCATTTTCTTCAAAAAATTCTTTGGTTGCTTTCCTTCTCTTCCCGTTCCTTTTCTTCTTTTCATAACTAATATGATATGAAACTAATTAGTACATGTTATTATAATAACAAAACTTAATGTTAGATTTTTACCTGGCTCCACACGAAGCTTGAACTTCGAACCGATTAGTATCGGTGTCCTTCATTCCGTCGTTCACTTCATTCTGTAAGTTGGAACTGCTGCTTGTGTGAGAGGATGAAGGGCGGTGAGTGGGTTTTCGGCTTGGTGGGAAAATAAACGCTTGTAAAGAAAGTGCAAAACCATTTTCCGGTCATACGAACCCCCATTTCATTTGAAATTGTTGCCTTTGAAACACGAAATAATCTGGTATATTTTCAAAAGTCGGGCAGGCAACTAACTGAATCTTAGACATGAAACAATGTTGTGACTTTATGAATATACACATTTATGTATGCCCTTATTTTGCAAATCTATCCTTGTGGTCAAATTAGGTATACATTTCAACAACTTGACAAAGGTTGCATGTACCGTTTGCGTCACGCTTATATTTAATGTTTAGAGTTTGGATGGTAATAATAAATAACTTAGCATGATTAATTTCAAACATGCATTAGAAATTGCTTAGCATTTTGCAATTGTCTAATTTAATTAATGCACTGGATACGTGTGGCATCTGGCATCTATAATGGTGCATAATTGCCTTTACTTTAGTACGGAGTGTGCGGGCACGAAGGCAATTAAACCTAATTGGTTTGATTTATTTATCTATTTATGATATTAGATTATTAGATTTATAATATTGATGATGTATGTATATGTATGATGTTTGATAATACCATATTTTTATAATGTACTTTCATTGAGATTCGGGTACAGCCTTGGTCACTTTCTCAAATATTCCTCGATAATTTAATTTTATGTTGTGTTAATTGTGTTTGTAGATTGCAACTGTTGGTGTATAATGGTAACTGTTGGTTCTGCATTTAAATTTATCAATATCCGTATATGTAAAAGCGTAAATAAAATTACATGCAAAAATAAATTAACTAAACTTGTGTTAGACGATCATAAATAGCTGCTCATAATTATGGTTGATGAGAATAGCCACTTTTCATGTATTTAATTTTATTTATCACTGAATGCACATATACCAATTGTAAGAAATCATAAACACACATTACCCTTGGGTCAAACGGAATGAAATATTTCGCTTCATTATGCCATTGCCATCCAGCTAATCTTAAAATTAATAAGAAATTGAATTTGTTAATAACTATTGCACACTTCCATCTCAGGATCAATCGCTTGAATTTAATAGTATACAGCATGTTCTGGGCTTGGTGAGAGGAATATTGTCTATATCATATGTATATACAAATTTATCACAAAATATTTTTCGGCCCTTCATCACCCATTATGCATTAGTTTCATGATCAATTTAGCGAAAAATCTAATTTAAAAAAAATCCATTCTTACTGTGATTGCTAGTCATAATGCCAAACTATATTATGCGAAACTGATACGCATCACATAATAAAATTATTCTAAAATGAGGAGTGAAGTGGTGTAAAACACAATAGTAATGTCGGGAAAAATAAATAATGGGTTGTTGCCATAGTGAAATCCGAATCAAATATTGACTGCACGCATTTTCATCCCTCTTCTGGGAGTAAGGGTGTGTGTAATCACTAGAACATAAAAGCAAGCTGCAACTCCCTACCTCCCAAATGTAATTTCCTTTCTATCGATTGGGCGACAGCGAAGAGGCGGTAAGAAAGCTGCTTATTCCAGAATCAACAACCCAATTGTCAACAGTTGGTGGATTGTGACCGTCTCCTGCCTCATTCCATGGCTATCTACATTTCTGTCGAATGTTATTTAACAATGATAAGTTTCCTGTAGTACTAGTTAAACTCACACTAAAATTATTCCATGTAATATGGCAACAAATGCCAAGCGAATTGCCTTTAAAATATTTCACTAAGAACTAAATATAACTTTGCTGAGCATTGTCACATAGTTGAATTGGCAATAATATCAATACAATATCTTATTCGCATAGTTCTAAAAAGAAAGAGGGAGATGAAAATCCAATTCGCACCCTGTAGGGTAGCACCCTGTCATGTCGGGTGACCTGCATTTAGTTGAGATTTTGTTCGGAAAGTTTACTTCTTCATAAATATCATAATGGATATTATTAGAGCCTATGTATGTTTATTATTTGTACATATCTTAATCTTGCAAAACTTTTAAGCTTATTTCAATTAACAATTTTGGATAGGCAATGCTTAAAACACAAGTGAATGCGTATCGGAATAATGACAGTTCTTTTCTTCTCCACTTGCAATCACTTTCACAGGGCATCGTTATGTATGTAATGTGTAACTGTCAACCGTGAATATGTAAATATGTAAATTATGCAACCATATTTGTATTAATTAATCTTGTTCATTAATAGGTGGTTGATTATCAGCGAGGATTCTCATGACCAAGATGTTTCGTGTCCCACGGCAAATGAAAATCTAGTCAAAGCAATCACTCAAAGATTTTGAGTATTGCTTTGATTTTGAGTCAAAATCTTCTAAAGTAGGTGCATATACTCAAAAGTTTAAAAATGATGAGCATCGTCAAATTATTAGCTGATTTATTCGAAGATAAAGTTCAGTTGAACTACATACATGTAATGGGATTTATTACTAGAAGCAAAAATTTTGCATATAGATATTTTGCGATTGTTTGCGTCCATTGAAGATTGCAATTTATCGTCTGGCTCGACGGTGAAACGGGCCTTAGATCATTGTGGAATAAGAATTATCAAACAGGAATTATAAACAATGATTTAATTACACGACACAGATACAAAAAGCACTTCACAATACGGGTTCCAAAAATAGCCAGAACGGTTCACACAGTACGTGAGTGAAGGCTGCCCTAAACATTAGTCACCTTGGTTACCCATAATCCGATTACTACCAAAGCTGATTTCTTAGCATCAAATATGAATACTGTCATACTGGTCCTGCTCCTGTCTGTAATTGTAGTTGTGGTGGCTACAAAAGGTGATAAAGGAAGAGAACATCTCATGGACGATGACGGTTAGTTTGTGATGGATATATATGATACTATGATACGCATTATTATGGTGAAGTTTAAGTTATGCTTTCTTTAGGTGATGACAAACTGAATATTCGAGAAGCACGACAAGCAAACCCACACTATTAATCTATAATCATCACCTTGGAAAAACTGTAATGAGCGTTCACGTTCGCTAACGACGTCAGGTAGGTAGTAATACTTTTCGGAGTAATGTAATAATAACTCTGTTTTAAGTGGCGGGAGTATAAGATAAGCGTTCTTCTTTCTATCAAGCCAGCACTTCAAATTGCTTCGGTCGGGGAGGTGTTGGGCTGGAAAGATTTCGACGGATTGAATAGGTTTGGTGGTAATATTCTCGTTTGATGCTTCTCACTTGCTTTTTGCCAATTGTGAGCCAGGATTCAATCTCCACATCCTTTTTCCATGGATTGGCGCCATCCGCCAGTGGTTTATTGAAAATGTTATGGTCCCCTGACGTGCTAAATATCATGTAGTTAATATTGTGATTGTTCACGCTAAATTAATTGGTTTTCATGTCTCACACCTTTTGCCGTTGTGATGAATATCGTGCCGTTAAATAAGCGGTCACCACCACGGTGATGATAGGCAGGTAATAGTGTGGCTTTGCTGCTCGTGCTTCTCGAATAACGGCATCTAATTTCTCATCACCTAAAGAAAATATAACTTAAACTACACGATATTAATACGAACCACATATATCAATCAAGAACTAACCGTCATCGTCCATGAGATGTTATTCCTCTTTGTCACCGTTTGTTACCAACACAGCTTTAGGAGTAATCAGATTCTGGGGTAACCAAGGTGACTAATGTTTAGGACAGCCTTCAATCACGGACTGTGTGAACCATTCTGGCTTTTTGTGACACTCGTTTTATGAAGTGTCTTCTTTTATGTCTTGTGATTAAATGATTATTTATTATTCTTATTTGCAACGGATTTGTGCTGACGTGAATTTTGCCCTTGTTATTACGCAGCGCAGTAATGAAACTTTCGACATTGTTCTACTCATATTATTAGTATAACTTTACGGCAGCCATGCCGTCAACCCTGCCGTAGAAACTGTATAAACTATTGTTCGCTAAGCTATTTTTCGTCCGATCAAGTTAATTTTTGATGCTGTTATAACTAAATCAGCTATGCTCTGCAATATTTCCAGATATACCGCTTTGTGCGTGCATCTGTTCTGTTCTGTTCAATGTTTTAACGTCAGCGGTATATGATATGCGAGCACATCGTTTCCAATACCGAGACAGGGATAGATACTAACATCAACAACTACCCATACACAGAAGGTGTACTATAGTTAGGGCTGGCATGCTAGGTT
>JAQFZJ010001111.1:0-12652 GCA_034695645.1 Folsomia fimetaria
ACTTTGGTATCCAAGTGCATCTATGGGAGCAAAGGGTGGACCTTCCCATGTTAAATTTGGTCCTTTTTGGGAGAATTAACACTGCTTGATTCCCACTGACGCTAAAAATTTGTTGCGCATCTCAATATTCCTTCTAGTAGTTGTATTAAACAAAACACTTAATTTGATCAGAATCGGCCCAACGGTTAACTTTAAAATTAATTTTAAAGACCGCGAGCTTTCACTGAAACACACTGTATATCTTAGGTTGTGGTTACTCCCTGGGTCGTGGGGTAACCCCATCCTTTGGACACGTTTCACCCCTTGCTTTAGGCTCAATTTTCTGCGGTAAATTACCTGCTATCCGCAAAATACTTACATCAGGTGAAATCCTATGGGACAAGTAAAGTGAACTACCGTCAAACATGTAAGCTCCTCCAAGTCTTTGTCGGTGGTTCCTAAATAGTATTTTCTTTAAGCGGGTGTCCTGCTCATCAGGGAGAAAGTCAACTCGGTAGTGATAGATAGCCCAATCAGTGCGTTTGATAAGTTTAAAATAATTGGCCAGCAGTTCGACTGGGCGGCCTGTTGTTCCTGTTTTCCTCCGGATTTGACCTCCAACGGTTTGACGAGATACGACCAAATCAAACTGCTGAAGACGCTGCTGTCGACCACGTCCTGCACGGACACCTTCCCTGCCTCTACTGTCCCCTGAGCTTTCGCCACCTTCTGCGCCACCTTCATTTCCATCTGCACTAGTGCTGGGCCCTTCTGTACGACCGCGACCACGCCCACGCCCACTCCCGTCATTTCCATCCCGACGCTCATCTCCACAATATCGTTTAGGGGGCCCTCCTTATAAATTATAATATATAATTATTAATGAAATTCTTAGATGCCTATATATTCTCCCCATTCAGTATGAATTTTGTTCAAAATTTAATAAAACATATATAAGACATTGAAAATCAATTTAATTACCAAAATACCGACAATTATGGACGTAATTATTTTTTTAAATAATTACCATTCCATGCATAACTGAATGAACGCTTGATGATAACAAATAATATATCATAATACTCAGCTCAATGCACGATGCATAAAGTATAATACGGATTATAAATTGATTGAATTATTTATAATTACCCTGATCCGAGTCACGGCGATCCATATTGATGTTTTATAATTTTATCAAGTTCTGCCAATCTTTAACTTTATTTCATCAAATTGCACTCACAAAAATCTGTTGTTAGGAAATAAGCCGGTGTTGAACTAAGTCAGTACAAGTATCGTTGCAGAGAAAAGGATTCGAGTCATTTTTTTAAATGCAAGCTCCAGGAGAGGAGAAAATACTAAGCACATGCTTATCTCCCCTTGCTCTTTCCCCATTTAAACCAAGTTGGTTTAACCAACCTTTCTGTATTCAGTATACGCAGCACTTAATGTAAACAGGTCTGACTGGTGCGTATATACAGTGCGTATATATAGAATTCCTGCTCGCTCACTGTCTATTTATATCGTTATCGTGTATCAGCTAAAAAAATTCCAAGCTTTGTGCTATCAAACGGATAATATTTAACACGTTCCAGGTTTTTAAACATTTTACAATCGAATTTGAGAACTCCACTATCTTCCTTAAAACTTTTTAATACCACAAGACGCCCATCTGTTAATGTACAACAATTATCCCTACTTCCGCATAACTTTTTAGCTGACATTGACCGGCTTGCGAAATTATTACTAGGTTTGCATTGCTGCAACTGCTCAACCTCACAAATGCGCTTAACTACTTGCTCAAAAATGAAGTTGTGGGAATGCAAAAAGGACTTCAAAGTTTGCATATAACTCTCAAAAGCAAATGTGCTAACTCTGTTTAAACTCCCAAATAATGATGCATCTTCATGCAAATGTAATAATCCATGAATATTAAAGACGGCGAATTCATCGCCGTACAACTGAATGCACTTCGACACAAATTTCTTTATAAGTTCTTTTGCAACGTGGTTCCAGGCCGAATCATCTGCTTTTGTAGATAACAAAATATACATTGCCGAATGAATATTTAAGAAATTTCGATATTGCTGAATATGAAGAATGTCTTTTAAAACTACGACTTCAGTGTACAACAATAGCGTCCTGAATTCTGTCCCCTTAAAATGATCAATATGCGTCCAACAGCGCGGTTTTCTTTGAAAATTAGAAGGAATTTTGTTTCTCAAGTTCGTCCATCTTTCCCCTATAAGAAGAACATCTCTACTACGAAGTTTATGCGGATTTTTGCCCTTCGCCCACTGCCGAAACAATTTTCTCACTACTCCAAGGCACACCAAGTGCAAATAGTCGTACGGAACTTGAGAAATCAGCCCAAGCTTTAATTCAGAAAGAATTGTTGGACCTTTGTGATGAGACTTATCAATTTGCAAGCGAAATTCTTCGTCTGTCCGTTTAGTAAATTCTAAACTAGTGTGGACAATTCTACCACACCATTCGCCTTCGTCTTTACATTTCTCACAGCCGTAATAGGAATTGAAAGCTTTACAGTTTTTTAGTAAATTGCGCGCTGTGGTGTCACAAAGTAATCTAGAAATTCTGAATGCATATTTTTGTGTGGACGATATTCCATCGCCCACTAAATTGTCACACTCGTGTACAAAATCGTTTAAAAAATTCAAATCGGTGGGCTTACTATCACTGTAATACAACGCTACTACAAAAGGGGCCTGATTTAGTGACTGAACAACAACAGCTAAAATGGGCCAGAAACATTTATCCGTTCTTCGAGTCAATGGAATTCCATCTACACCTACGGATATAGAAACGAGAGGATTTTTAACTTCAGATTGAAGTTTTTTAAGAATAAAGCAGGGTAATGATCGACGCTAGCACAAAAGATCCGCCAATTGTTAACGGGATTACTACCATTATAATTAAAGAAAAATAAGAAATGCCTAAAGTCCACGGTTCTGACCATGCTCTCAAAGTTCCCGGTTCATTGTAACAGCCTTCTACATCTTGGAATCTGGATAGGAACAAGGACACGGCAATACTTCCCGCCCAAAGGATTGCGAAGAAAAGGGAAATAAACTTAGTTGTTGGAGATATTACACTTTAGCGATATTAGGTATTGTTTAGTCCCGCAGGCCATAAAAATTGTTTTGCCATTAATTTTAATATTGTTAATTCAGTCGACTACACGCAAATCCAAGGTATGCGTTAGGATGTAGCGGTATTAATCTAGTATCTAATGTACTAAAGTAATAAGGTCGGATGGTGCATTTTGAAAATCGATTGGACGCATGCGGAAATTTGTATTACAAATTATAGCATTGTTCCTCACCTACTTATACACCAAGGCGCTCTAATTTGCCAGTTCATACATCCAATGATTTTACAGCCAATGATTTTACAGTGCTAGCCATGACAATTTCAATCATATCATGTTGAAACATTGCTAAAACTGTTTAAAATACCGATTGCATTTAAAATGAACAGAAATTATTGAGCGTGATTCCGTGGCATGAAGTGGTAATCAAATGTGATATGGAGAGTTTACAAGACGCTTATTAATAATTAAGAAATCCTTTTAAGTCTACGAGGATGTATGTAATTGGATCTAACAATAATCCGCTAGATAGGTCATTCCATAATTCCATCACCTTCTATGACAATACCACCATGCCGAGTAATACCTCCTCTATATCGAACGCATGGTTTCGGCGAACGAAAGAAACACTAAAAATTCTTTAGTTATCACGTGATAATAATATTGAATGCCAAAGCTAGAATTTTGTGCACTGTATTGTGACATGATCGGGACAATCAGATTGTTGGGAGGAAGCCGACGCTCATTAATAATTAAGAAATGTTTTTGTTATAAGAAGATTGGCCCTCTATGTGTTGCATATCTAGACATTGATACAGTGCCACATGCCATACTTAACTATGAAAAAGTATTTTCACGCCTTAATTGTCTCACGGTGTAACAGGAAAGTGCACGTGTTCCGCCCCATTTACCATCGTTGTAACCAAGGGCGGGAGGAGGAGGAAGTTTTCAACCTGTTTTTCCCGGTTTGTCAAGAACAGGAAGCAACTGTACCCGTATGCAAAACTCAACAAGAATTATACATTCCCATAAAGGATTCATTTTCAGGGAAGGTTTACCCCAGAACAAAGCAGTTATCATTCATGTTTCCGAATGCTTTTAATGGATGATGGATCAAGCAGGTAAGAAAGAAATAATCAGGGATGATTTGGCCACCTGTGCAACACATGCCCCAAACAGAATCAATTAAAAATATCTGGATGTATTATACTAAAGCTCCGATATGAAAATTGTAATGAATACACTACTGATCTTACTTGTTTGAAGTATTTGTATTTATTAATTGAATTACAGAATCAGTTTTAACTTTACGTGATCTACTGTCACTCTCCATTACACGATCTAATTAATTTTAGTTTTTAGTGGGGTGAGCGTTGTGCAAGTTTTTTTTCTGTGGTAAAATTTAATTTTAATTAAGTGGATAAAGTGGCGACAACGTATTTCCTTTATACGCTCTCATAGTTTATAATGAAATTCAATTTTAAGTTATTTAGAATGATGTCTCCAACTGAATCCGTCAATCCATGTGCGAAGAACCAATTTGTTTATTTAAGCATTTCGTATACTAAAACAAAACCTGAAACATTGAGCATCTTTCACACATCAGATTAAACGTGTACAAGATGAAACAACATTAAAATTGACAAAATGCTTTATGTGGTTTACTTGTAAAAGATTGATTTCGGAAAGATATAGATATTAATTAATATCGAATACTACGCAAAGTGTATATCCCCTGCTTTTTGGTCATCTCCGTTAATCATAATATCTGTAGTATCTCCCTGCCTCCGGGTCATACCTGACATAACTCCCGTACCTACTGCCGTAATCATAAGTCCGCGCCTCTCGCGTAGGAGTTCCTCTTGCGGCCTCGCTGTAATTGTCGACACACGCGTGAGTATTTTGAAATGGAGGGACGGCCACGGAAATCTCTCCTGGTCGGCAACCGGTGCCGGAAGAAGTTGAAACGGCATCAGGATAATAAGATGAATACGAGTAGGCCCGTCCACTAATTAATAAATGAATCATTTATTAATTAGTATTATTGATTATTTAAGAATTAATGTGATTATTACACTAACTTTCTATAATAGACGGACTCCCTTTGCGGCATTCCTTGCACGAAGGATAGGACTTGCAAAATTGCCACCACGAGTAAGATTTTTGTCGTCATTTTATCTCACAGAAGAAGAGTAAGATTGATGAATTGAAGAAGATGGAAAAAATTAGCAAGTGAGCTTGGCCCCAGCTTATATACCATAGCCCCGGATTAAAATTAAATCCCACTCCTCCATCCCTGCCCTAATTTGTAAGATATAATAATTTATTCGGAGCGCGTGGATAATGGTGCAGGTAAGTAATAAACCCACACGCAAAGAAAGTGCGCAGCATGGGTGAGCAAGAAATATGCTGTATTGACTAGCACACCGTGGTTCAAGGTGACTAGATCAGTGGGTTGAATAAGAATGGAAGAATCTTCTGCTGAGGTCGTGTCAATGAATAGCTCATGTTCAAAATGGATTTACATAATATGGATCAGTTTAGAAACAATCAGCGGAGATACAAATTGTATTAAACAAAAAACCCGAATGGTACAACTTTTTTCATATGTTTGATTCATTATTTATCTATCAGTGAGTAAGGGTTTTGTACAAGTGACCAACGCCCAACTCCCATCATGGTTGTGTTGACCAGTTTAGAATGAAGATGATTTGCACTAGTATTATAAAAACAGATTATAATTTAATATGGGAATACTTATAGGCTGGAGGTGTGGACTGAAATTGTTGCCATACTCAACTATTATCATTGCAATAAAGCAAAATCAAAATAATGAAAATAAACAATGAATGAAACATAAGCATTTTCCAATTGTTTACAGAAACTTTCCAAAACTATTATGGCCTTAAAAGCTTAGGTTTGAACTAAAAGTTTAATCTTGGTTGTAGGCAAATTATGTCCACACAAATTGTTGTGATCTGCCTGCATCCTAATAATTTTGTATATGAAATTGATTGTGATTTCATATTTGTGCATATAATTGACGATAAATTAATAAACTATAATGCGCAATTGTTTTTTTTATTTCGTCATAATTCCCTAGTTACGCAAACCACGATTGTCTATATTACGTACCTATCCACATTTGTCAAATTACTGCGAAAACAACTACTTTTATGCACACAACTGACTCAATGGTGATAGTTGGGAAGAAAAATGTAGAGTAATGGAAGTTCAAGTTACTCCAGCGCATGGCATGCCAAAATCATTTTGAGGTAAGATCTAATCAACTTTACGATATTACTTTATTCTGAGAACAATAACATACAAATTTAGAACTAATTAAAATATAAATGTTTCTCCAAAACCTACAAAGCAAGCCAACCCTTATGTCCTTGATATTTATTAGTTCGTGATTCGTGTCTCTTATCCGCAAATTACTATCACTGTGGTAAATTAGAAACAGTTTGTATTAACTTCCACATAATTGTAATGACGAAGTAAAACGACAAAAAATACGGTCTTCATAAAACAAGAATACCCTAATTTATCCAAATCTCAATTCCGCATTTGCATGCTTCATATTTTCATGTGTTTTTCGATCCGTATAATTCCAGTATCTATTCTGACAAAACCTGCATGGAAAGTACAACTCTCTTGTGTGTTTTGTCAGGTGGTAATTAATCCACGTATTGGCGATTTTCTTATAACAAAAATAACACATTGTAAAGTCCCCTTTCATCTTGTGTTGGAATTTCACATGTTTCTTTAAACATGACGGGTACACCGTTTCAAATGAACAATACCTGCATCTAAAATGTTTTTCGTTTGTATGTTTAGCTACAATATGTCGATTAACTGTAGTCTTGCACCTTGCTCTAAAATCACACAAAGTGCACTTGTGGGGACGACCGTGTGTATGCGACGCAATGTGTTGTTTCCAAGTGGCAGCCCCCAAAAAGGTTTTGAAGCAATGTGGGCATTCCAAGGGGATTCTTATGGAGTGGTAAACTTTCTAGAGTGTCAGTGAAATAAATATTATTTATTGCGATGGTGTATTAAGAAATTCTGTCAATGAAAAGAACATTACCCGGTGTTTTGCCAATCCAGTCGTACTGGAATACGATTTCCCACAATCTCGGCACTTGTTCGGTTTCTCTCTGGTGTGGATGTGGACATGAACCCTTTGAAGATACTTATTCTTAAAAACTGATGGGCAGAAGATACATCCCAACCTTTGACTCGGTAAATGCACGGCCGTGATATGCTTTCGAAGATAACTGCGATGGCTGAATTCCTTCTGACACAAAGAACACTTATGCCACACGACGTTATTTTCATTATGCTTAATTCGAATATGGAATAATAAACTATCATTTTCAGAATATTCATTTCCGCAGTGTGGGCATGGAAACTTTGTTCTTCCATCTTCATGGGTTTTTTCATGTCTTGACACAGCACTCCTACATTTAAATCCTTTTGTGCAGACGCTACACTTGTAATTTTTCTCTATTTTGGAATGCACGAATTTAATGTGTCTGAGCAGGTTACCCCTTGATTTAAATAAATTTTCACAATGCGTGCATGGATAATTTCGCAGCGTGGAATGGGTTAAAGAATGTCTCACAAGTGCCCCCTTGGTAGGAAATATCTTGTCGCAATTGTCCAGTTGGCACTTGATTCCTTTTCCGGAATGTCGCCTTGAATGCACTTTGAGCCCAGCGATGGTTAGGAATGATTTTGGGCAAATAGAACAACACACGGTTTTTCTTTGTTCTTTTGGTAGATGGGTTTGTTCATGGTTTAGCAAGTACTTTTTCGTTTGGCAGAACCTACAACAGATAAAACGATATGATGAATGCTATGGAATCGATACACTTAATAGAAAGATTCACCGTTTTACCTTGCACAGCCTTCACGAGGACAAAAGAATCCACCCTCCTTTAAGTGAGAACGTCGCATATGAGTATGCTTATCCACAAATTTGAGGAAAACTTTTCTACATATTTCGCAACTAAACGATGTATCCTGCCCATGATCCAGTTTTACGTGGCGGTTCCGATCTCCTATGGTGCTAAAAATGTCGCCACATCGAAGACATCTGCACAAGGTACATTCCAAATAAATATTAGTAGTATGAAAAAATGTATGTTACAAAGTTTGAAATTCTCACTTGAACTGGCCAATAGTCACGTTTTGGTGGTCATGGAAACGCCTTTTGTGACTGCATAATCCGCCCTTTGTAGTATAAATCTTGTCGCATTTGTCACAATAGAATCCCCCCATGAATGCCACTCTGAAAATTTTAATTGGGAAGCCAAACAATTCAAATTTAATCCTCGATTACAAACATAAATTGCAATAAAAATATACTGCAAAAAATCTTAGGAAAATCAATTTTGTCCAAATAAATTGTACAACGAGTGGCTACGAGTTCACGTGACGTATGGGCCCGTTGAATGTCAGTTTTGGTTGGACTAAAAGTTATTTTAAAAGATATTAAAGAGATATTAACGCTTATTCTAAATTTAGATGAATGTTCGACCTTCACCTAAATGGTAGATTGCAAGGTCCAAATTATAACTTCCTGGCAATCAAACAATCCCGGAGTAAAGGTTTTAGTTTGAGTTTGTGTTGTAAGTATTCAACAACTCCTACGTGCAACAGAAAAGGTCAGCAGCACCCCGATGTCAATGGGTTACTGCACATGTCACGTGAACTAAGTTAGCCATATTTTGAACACCTCATGGTTAGATTGACGGTCACTATATACATACCTATAAATACAATAACTAATTCGTGGCTACATTCCACGAAGACGATTTCTTCACATGGGCTTTTGTTTAGTGCATAGTTGAGCTGCTCTAAAAAGCATTCATTCACCTCAGGTAGAAAACATAAAAAATTGGAAAGGGTGGTTAAATCCTAACCAGCTTAAATGAGCTTAAAATAGAGACTAAGCTCGTTCATGTATCTAATTTAACCTCAACGGAATCCAAACCAAAGCTTAAAAATATAAACATGCTTCGACGATAATCCATTTGGTCGGATATAATCATGAAAACGAGTTACTATATTCCAATACGAATTTATAATTGAAACAAATAAAACATTTATTTTATATTCTCAACATGTAAAAGTAATTTCTTATTTGTATTTAATGTATTGTAAGTTCAAGTGACCGATTGATGTTTAATGAAATATGCGGATTTTGATATTTTAACTACTGCAATTTATGCACACGGTAATTGTATCTTTATTTTAAAAAGGAAATCATTTCACAAATTCGCCATTAAGACTTTTAGAAATAAGAAAGGTATTTTCATCGTTACTCAGCTTTTGAAAAACCAATGTAAGAAGTTGGATACCTATGACTTGAATACTGAATGAATTTTATAAGAGAGGGGTTGATTGAATGCGTGCAGTTGTAAATACATAGCTTTCAACTCCATTTCATTAATTTATTCAATACAAATATTTTTGAGAATAAAACTGAAATGATAATTGTTGATGTACACGTGTAAACTTTATTTTTACGAAAATTTGGAGAATCGGTAATGGAAAATGTAGTTGTATTTCTCTGCTTCTGGTGCTTGAGGTCGTTTAACAAATAATAGGTCAGCCTAACTGGTGTAGTGATCTACTTTTGGAATCTGGTGCGTTGAGGTACATATGGCCCTGTAAATGTTGTGAGTGACTTGTCCTTCGGGTAGCGGAATGACAGGTTAACTGGTGCGTGGTTTCAAACCAACCCACCGAATAAATCCCGAGAAACTGCACGCCCACAAAACTTCATGAAGATGTCTGTTACATTACTCAAAAAGTTAAGAATGTAAATTATTACCATTAATGTTTTATTATTTCATGGTTGGTTTAACTAATACATTATCTCTGGCTGCTGTCCAACGCTATCCATAAACCGTTATTACGGGATAATGAAGAAGAGAATGGAACACACGAGAACATCATATAAGCTTGTCAATTAATTAATTTGGACTAGAATAAACTGATTCTTGCACTCAGTAAAAATAAAAGATGACGAAAACGTTTCTTCACATCTGTTCACAATTGTAAACAAAAGCTATTCCCGTCTACATACGTCGTCTTGTGAACGAGTTTGGTGTAGAGTTTGCATAATGCCTTGCTCACACTCAATATCCGGAAATGTGTATGCGTGTTTTTGCCCATGCATATCCAAGCTAACAAGAATTTTTTACTTGGTCACACACCAAACGTTTTTTATCATACGTAAATAAAGCCCTGGAATATGGATATATGAATTCAATCCAAAAATAACTCGATCCATCGTGTACATTTAATAAATTATGTAACATGTATGCAATACTTTTAATATTTCTCCCCTTGATATTCATTTAACTATTTTTAACTTATTTTTATTTTTTTATTATTTTTATTTTTATTATTATTAACTTTTTAACTACATTTTTAACTCCTTAATATTTATTGCAATTCATAATATACAGAATATATTTATTTATAAGGTCCAAGTAATTTGCAATACAATCTTTATAAAAATTAGCTATATTTGTTCACAATGTATGTAAAGCAAAGGTGGTACAGCCAAACATAGACGAAATGTTGAAGTTCAGGTTACCATCCAAGCAACCTGCACAATCTACTGTACTCGTAGACATATCTCACCAACAAGCTTGCTCAGCATCCCTGCTTGTAAGTAACGTTAATTTACCTCGTCCGTTTTAGTTGCTCCAAGTCTATGCGATCCAATCGTTACACCAATTTCGCGGTACAACTTGGGCCAAAAAAGCGGCATTTTTTGCTTAATCTGCATAATAATAACAAATCTTTATACTCTGTTAGTTTCTGGGGGTCAACTTAACTCATACTATCACATTTTCACCTGTAAAACGTATCGCACCCAAACAACGTTCCTTCTCCCTTCATCTCTTCCGAAATTGGTTATCAATATATTAAAAGGAATTTTAAAGTAACCTGACCACTGTAAAGTGTCCCCTAATCTTTGACTATGGTCGAACTCCAAAACAAATGAAGCTATCGTATCAACTTCTTTCAAACTTTCACCTTCTGCAATGAATTCCAGAATTTGCACCAATTTTACGCTTGGAGGGTTGAGAGTCTTGCTAGTACGATTGTCCAGCGCCGCCTTAAACTGGATGTTTTCTCCTGGGAGAAATCCACATTTGTCTATACTTAAGGACAGACTTACTGCACCCACTTGACAAAACATGGATTTAGGTTGAGTGTAGCTGAATTGGGCCACGTCAAGGGAACCTTGCACAGTGAAGGAAATCAGGTTCTTTAGGTTGGCCTTGTTCCACGGTCGTTTCATCTCAGCATGCAAACAATAAGAGATGTTGCCCCTTTCGTGCGAAAATGATGATGGCAGTCCATATGGCAGTGTAAATGAGAAATGCCAACGATGAGTCCCGGCAAAAATTAAGGTGTGTCCATGTTCTGCAGTATTTTGTTAGAATTAAATACTACGAAAAATTGGAAATGAAATAATACAAAATATCCTTAAGTAACCCAAGCCGACAAGTATCTGCGTCTCCGATAAATGAACTTCTTCTGCCCAATAAGTTCTTCTGGTTCTTCCAACCCCTTTCGCAAATCTGGCGTCGTCTTTGCCGCAAATTTTAAGGACGATGTCTTCATTACGAAAGACACAATTTATTACAAACTGGCAAACTGTTTATTTATAAACAGTTCTATCCTCACTTACTTTTGCATTTCATTGGACTAGAATTTGTTAAGACTACTTGTCCCTTTATTACCTCCCCAGGATGGAAATGTGGGGGTTGATGTTCCAAAAGGATTTCAAATCTTGTATATTTCTCGCTACAAATTTCCCGGCAGGAGAACATAATTGTGGGAGGAGGATGGGCTGCAATTATAAAACCCTTCTTTAAAAGTGGCGAAAAGATTTAATAATCCAACTACGATAGAAATCTTACATTGGGTTTTTACCTTGGGTACAATCCCAACAAGTCGATTCAGTGTGGAAGAGGTGGTTTGCTCAGAAAATCCAATGACGCAGACAAATGTAGGACAGTGTGGGTTTATGCCAAAAATAGAGCACGAAGGAATATTATTGCTCCACTGTGAGGCATAGATTGTTTACAGGACACTGAAGTTTTCCGAGTAGTCTCTGGACCCGTCTTGTTTCCCATAAATCAGAGATATGTAAATTATTTATCTCCACGTTTTGTGTAGATACTTTAGACCAAGGTTTCGAGGTGGACGAATCCACTGGACGAAACTAGTGGACTAATCCACTTTCGTCCACCTACCCTTGAGTGGACGAAAGTGGACGAAAGTGGATGAAAGTGGACGAAATGGAAAAACAATTTTTCTTTAAGAACCTAACTGGCACAATCGCTTCCAATGAGTCTTAAGGGCCTGGTTCACTCAGGTCCTTAGTAACATACGGTCATTTTCACTCAACTTTGGTAGTATGTACACCAACCTGTGATGAGTGTAAAAATATATAGAAAACACCATTTGGTGCATATATCGATGTAAAATATTACCCAAAAGTAACTTTGAGCTAATATCAATCGGTTCAAT